>VDFB02247129.1:212978-249396 GCA_007258455.2 Sequoia sempervirens
AAACTTAGTAGTTGTGAGTTTTAGAGAAAATAATAATGACCATTTATGCTTTCAAATGACCTAATAGTTTTTGCTCACAATCAAGATTGGTTTAGTTTTTGAAAATATATTAATAGAATCTATAATTAATATCTCAAGAGTTCAAATAAAATCCAAACACTAGTATTATATCTTGGCACTATCCAAGACACTAACATCAAACATGAGTTTCTTTTTTAATTTTAGCCCAAAACTTCTAGGGTAGGTTTTATAGGTTAGATAAAACCTAGGTAGGAAGTGGAAAATGGGCCTTAAAACATGAAATTAAATATGAAAAAAATTCCTAATTAATCTTATGATGAAAGATATCACAATTTATCTAATCTATATAAATTTTAGTAGCATTATAATATAATAATAAAACTAAAGTAATAAAATAAATTAAAAAAATTATAGGACAACCACACAAGAGAGAGAAAGATAATAATATACCTTTGAAAATTTCTTTCAAGAAAAACTTATCCTTGAGAGAATAAAAACCAATGTAATATAAATAATAAAATAATTACCATACAATATCAAGCTTTAATCTTTCACAAGAGATCAACACTCTTAATAAAGGAGGAAACTATGTATGGCCTTCTTCAACAATAGTGAGCAACGATTGTTACATTCCTTATGAGACTGATCCAAGAATAAACGAGATCTACACATCTCATTGGATGCTCATTAGAATATTTCAACAAAAAAAACTTAAGATTTTAGGTGTATACACCAAGCTTCACTCGCAATGAGCATGTACAAGATGATGATCGCCCAAAATATGATATCTAGCCTCCATTCAAAGACTTCTATTTATAGGAAAGAGAGAAAATCGAAAGGAAATTTTCCATTATTTAGTTTCCCAAGCACTAATAATTAATGCACCAAGCATCTCCAAGGTAGGCATCCTATTATGACCCCTTAACCAAGCTTCAACACATTCTCCAAGGCACCTCAATCACTCCCTATAAACCTATCACCCAAAATTGGCTTGATACATGTTACCCAGGCATTAAGTTAGTTTTACAATATTGAATGCATGTTACAATAACCTCCACAAATTAAATTAATTCCTCCAATGAGCCCAATAAACCATGTGTTCACTTAACCTTGACCCCCAAATACTATATTGTGCCACCAACATTAAATGAATTTTCAATTTTATATACAACAATCTTAAAGGAAAATATTGAGATGGAGGACAAATTTATAAAATACCAATTATTTTATGTGCAAGGTTTTACAGCACCTTTTCCAACATTCTCTAACTTGTATACATCGTGACCAAACATATAAAGTACTAAACATAGACAAAGAAATATTATTGCAAAGAGGAACACCTTCATAGCCATCACACCATCTAAAATTTATTGTATTCATAGGATTCATTAAATAAACTACAACATTCATAATCTATGCATCAATGTGATTCATTTGCACAAAAAACATAGGGTTCTTTTCCATGCACATGACACTTTTACTATTACATTGAATCCTTCTTCAACCTAATATTCAAACACAATCCATGAAGCTAAATAATTTATTTATAGGCTTGATTAGTTTCCATATACTCTACCTTTGTGGTCAAAATAACAATTCCTCAACTTGTCTCTCACTTAACCAACTAACTACACCACAAAATACAAAATAACAAGACCTTTTGTACTTACTCCCCAAAGTGTATGTGTAAGAATCAATAAACTGATCACAGTGCATTAACTTATCATGGGGACAACTCCACATCATAAATTTGTAGGTATAATTCCTGACTCAAAGACACATGAAATTGGGATACAAAGGACCCTCACTATGCAATAAAAAAATGACACGTGGAACTCTAGAAAGGACTTAAATTTGTAGGAGCTAATAGTGAGCTCACATACCCCAAGATCACCTACAAAACACCTACAAAATAAAATTAACCTTTCACAAGAGAGTATGGAAAGAGAATATCTTGCTTGATTTTGGATGCAACAATGATACAACTTAATACATAATATATATATATATGAGGACTTGCTTATATAAGCAAGGTGAGAGATAGGATTAGTCAAGATCATGAAAAGTGTCTTAATCCTATAACATGAGACAAAAAAAAGTAAATGACAAGATAAGATAAGATCACATGACAATTAAGAGTACTAGAAAGATTCCTAGACCCCTGGTAAACATGTGAACATGTGTGAATAGGACCTACTAGGTGAACTAGTTAGGTAAAATACCTTGTTCACACCAACAAAATAAAATCATAACCTTAACTAGGGGAACAAAGCAAGTAAAAGAAATAGCTAGTTAGTGAGAACAAGGGGCCAGTAAGATGAATATACATATAGGGATCAAGTTGGAAACTTAAGTGAATAAATTGAAAAAATCTAGTCAATGTTAAAATAGAAGAATACAAAAATGACACACATAAAGGGCTATGCAATATAAATAATTGGGTTTTAGCAAATAAATATAAGGAAAAAATACTAATAAACCAAAAAGGATAAAAACCCAAGGATTTTTCAAAAAAATAGAACACTCCAATAGGCTCCCTAGGCTTCTTATTGAAACCTCATAAAAAGTAATTATCTCAACAGTTGTCTTTAAACCTAAAAGAAATCCAGGCTCACCAAAGTATCCAAGTATACATTAGCACCTACAATTGATCAATTCATGCTAAAATTTAAATACAATGCTACACTCTCATGAAGCTCCCAAGCATGCAAATAATGTACTCAATACTAAGAGAACTATCCCAATAACTATCAAGTATCTAACTAAATATCTACAAAACCTAAGAACACATCATGAAATCATGATCTATTATCTAATCCTAGGATATTACATGCTTTAATGAATATATTCTACTCCCAATAACACCTATATCATGCCAAAAATCTAACATGTGATCAAGATTCCACCATGGCACAACACCAAACCATCCTCTTAACCAAGTATCAACTATAAAAACCAAAATGTCATAAAACTAACCTCAAAAAAACACTCCAAGAGTCCTCCATGACTAACCAATATGTCAACATCTCCAATCACATGAAGATAACCATCTCTTATAAATGAAAGTCAAGATGTGAAAGTATGTTGATTATATATGAGTATGTTGATTATATATGAGAATCATGATCTAAGAGTTTTTCCATGACACTCAGAACCATTGTAGAAGATCATCCACCACCAAATGACAAATCCACATCAATTCCAAAGCTCCCATTGAACCATAATATTAATCTATCCATGGCATTGTGATAAAAATCTCCTAAGTGAAGATTACCCATGGTCCACACACACTCAAATACAATACCATAAAATCTAGAGAAAAATAGAACAAAAATCTCCAAGTAAAAAAGATAAAAAAACTACCAAAATATCACTTGTCAAAATATCCCACTAAACTATGTACCAATATATTCATGACATTGTGATAAACAACCATGCTAGTAGCCCAGTATTGTCTATCCAAGTACTCTAATCATCTTTCCTCACATACCAATATAACTGTTGGAAATAGGATGCCATTTAATTGCTATCCTAAACATTATTTATTTCATGTATCTCTGAAGTTCTTGGAAAGTGTTCCCCAACACTAGGATTAGAAAGAGATTAATATTGAATGAAATAATCATGTTAATTGACATTTTTAATTAATTCTAAATTTTAGGAGTATGTGAGGGCGTCCAATATGAGTTCCTAAATAATCAAGGCACATGGGGCACCCACATGGAAGGTGACACCCACCTTGAGTTAAGTTAACTATTTGGAGTAAAAGATAACACTTTTGTAATGCATGTAAATATCCTATAAGTTAGGGATTGATGTTTACATGCATGAAGTTCAATTCAGTTCAGTTCATAGCAGTTCAGTTCAATTCAAAATCAGTTTAGTTTAGTTCAGTTCAGTTATGGTTCAGTTATCTTTAGTTAGTTTTAGTTGAATACTAGTTGACTTCAGTTAACTTGGAATGCATGACTAATGACTTGAGTTGCATGAAAAATAACAAGTGACTACTTTTAGTTAACAGAGGAGACCATTCTTGCATGAATGGTGGAGAGATATGTTTCAGTTAACAGAGAATGACTTGGATGAAGCACATGATTTAACATTGTTCTTCGCAGTTGAACTCTACTTGCAAGAGATAGGCGTAGGTTTTTGGCGATAAGCTTTGAGCTTTGTAATTGTAACTCTTTGGAGTTTATAAGGTTGATTATTGCCTATTTATCTCAAGCAAGTTGAAGAGAGTTTGTATCAGTTTTATTGCAAGTTGTGAAGAAGATTTGGTGAAGGAAAAAGAAGCATTCTCAAGCAAGGATTGGAATTATTGTAATCTACTTCTAAGATTAAATAATACATTGATTCTTGGTGGAGTTTTTTCTCCAAAGGGTTTCTCCACGGTATATGTTGTGTATCTTCTAATATTATGTCTAATTCTTCTACGACCTTTTGTCTTCATTCTACAAATGATAAAATGAATTAATCAGATAATCACCCACAAAGAATCTGTAACAAAGAATACATATTTAGATCAACAATCATAAAGTTTTACAAAGTATTAAGCTACATAAACACCTCAATTTTCAACAATAACATACCAATACATGAATGAGCACAAGCAAGTCCAACTAATTGAATCTACATCAACATTGAAAAGACCTATAGATATGGACAGTCTACATTCAATTAATCACTATATGAAATGGGCGGTCAACCCACAAAATTAAATAAATTATAGATCCCAAACCAATAATATATGAAAATCACCATCACATCATTAACCTACAAATTGAAATAAGAAAAAATGATAACTTGTAGATCTCTCATGAATCAAACACTAAATCAAATCTAGATTTGATTTACTAAACAAATCCACAAAGGAGTAACCATATTCAAGGAACCAAATAAGAATATCATATATAAGAACAATCTCCTAGTACTTAACCATATCACCACCTATAAACATGAACCAATTAAATATCACAACCCAATACTTTCAACCACATACATGACTATTGTGTCAATGATCAAATATACAAGAATATCTATGACACCATAATTGTACCTATATTAAGGTCTCACTAAACCAATACTTTTAGTCTCACATGTATATCAACCATTTCCTCAAATAAGAATGTAATCTATGTACTTGTCTCCATCAAATTCCATACTCTAAAATTACCAATAAACTTGTATCAAGAAGCACCAAATATGATAATCTATTGTACCATAATACTATTCTCATGAAACTCTCACAATTTTTTTCCCATAAATTTGTATTGATGCTCACATAATCACACATTGAACCTCAAGCTCCTCTTAGTGCCCAGATAAGTATTAAAATCTCTCTAATGGACTCTAAGTAAAGAGCCACCTAATCCACTATGTAATATGTTATAAACTCTCTTTATATCCTATTTTAAATCCAAATTTTGATTATGTATGTGAAATATATGGAATGTTAACCATCTTAGATCAATGCCAGCTTTAGGCACCAAATTCTAACACAAATAGAAAAATCAGAAACCAAACCTATATCGCCACATAGTTCTTGGAGGGATCTTTTGGATGCATATAATAATTGAAAAATATGATACCATGGGTGGAATTTTTGTCCCATGGAAGAAAAACACCCTCCAAGGGCTAAAAGGGGCCAATTTATGACATATATATATAGGCATCATGTGGACACATGAAAGTAGTGCACTAGTAGTGGGTTGGTGATGGTGGTGCATAGGTGGTAGACTCCAAATAGAAATTTAATATGTTTATTTTTTTCATTTATTTTTTTGTTTCTTGTAGGGGTTGAATGTTAGGCCTTCTCAACCATAGGTTGAGATCAAGGTCCAACCACCTATATTCCCTTTTTTCGGTGACTATTAATAGGGATATAAGGTGTGAGGGTCTATAGACCTTGTACCCCCTAGATTTTGATTTAAATTTGTTATTGCCATAGTTCAATTTTTTAATTTTCTATATAGTATGTCTATATTGTCATACAACTATGTAAAAGAGGAATTTTTTTGGCATCTAACCTCAGTGGCCAAAATATATCAAAATTTATCATTTAATCATTTCTTAAGACTCTTGGATCCAATAGTGAGGTCCATTTTGTTCCAAGAGGTCATTTTTGAAACTTCCTCCATAGAAAACTCATGGTGAACACTTGAAGAAAAAACTCTTTATTGAATATTTTTTAAACCCTTGATTTGTAAAAATAAACACAAATATCCAAACCATAGATCCTAGATCTACAACTTTCACAATTTTTATAACACACTTTATACTTTGAAATGTTTGAAACCTCTCTAGCATCACCATAGATTCAAATTTACATTATATTTCCTCAAAAAAGGGAAACAAAAATAAGGATCTCTTATGTCTGTCAATCACAACCATGGCTTTGATACCACTTGTTAGGAAATTACCAATTTTATCAAAAAAAATCCTACATAATTCTATGAGAGAAAATAATGCATACAAGATTTCAAAATAACCATAATGCAAAGATCAAAGACATACCCAACATTACGTAAGATATAGCCTAGAAAAACCATAGTTAGGGAAAACCATAGCTTCCAAAATTACCCACAATCAATATATTATTTAACTATGAAGCATTACAATACATTTACATAGTCACCACGAATAATTTTGGAATATAAATTTCTCTAATGCATCTTCCATGTGTCCAAGCATAATGGGTAACCATTCAACCACACATCTCATGTCATGCTTCATATATGCATTCTTTAAGATAGCTCAATACAAATGGGAACCAACCACAACTACTAAACATATGCTTAATTTTATAGATTCAAGCTCACATAAAACCACTAAGTGGCATTGGCTAAGCCATGTGTCTCAAAACCATGAGAGCTTGAAACCATTGACCCCAACATTTACTTTTTGGTAATAATTTTTTCAATATTAAATATTTTTTCAATGTGTAACCCACACATAAAATATCTAACCAATGTTACAATATAACATTACAAGTGGACCTAAATAAATATTTAATATGGTTAAACACATCTCTATATGTACCACAAATAAATATTTGTTTTTTATAATTAAAATAATTATTTTCTCTTGCAAGGTGTACAACACCTTTTTCCTAGCATGTTTTGATTAATTTTCATGAGTTTTTCTATAAGGGGATGGGGGAAGATAAACAAGACATGAAAATAATTCATGTTAGTCAAATGGGATTATTTGGTTTATGAGATCACAAACATACTTGACTTGGTCATAAATAGTATTGGCCTAATATCTCATAATGCTAACTAAGAAACATTAGGACCATACCTATAACCTACTATTTTGTTTCCAAAAGTATGATGTGAGTAACTTTCCACAACTAACCGCTTATTGTTCCATCACAAGTTACAAATAACCAAAAAAAATCATATGATATGTTTACACAAGGCTTGACTAAGGTGGTCTGATGAGGATTCATAGAGTATAATTACTCATAGGTTATAGAATAATATTATTTTAATATTTTATTAGTTTATCTTATTTCATCCTATGTAAAATTGTAAAATTCAAATGTTAGTTTCCTAGTTGTTAGGAGGTTAGCATAAGTTATTATGTTGTTATTGTAATTGTTAATTGGTTATTCTTTTCCATCTCACATTGAGATTTGGAAATCATACAAATATGACATCTAATATGTCTATAATATAATTATATTTTCTCCTCACATAGGAGACAATGGAGAATTGAATTTTTGTAGTTTATTTTATTGTAGAGATTATTGTCTTTTGTCTATGGGAATTTAATCTTTGACCATTGTGTTTTCTTGCTCTTTCCATATCAGTTGGTATCATAGCCAAGTTTTGATTCATGGATTTGAATTTATTTTTCTAATCCACTTGATTTTATTTTTTAGATTATCATCAATATCAGATAGTTTTCAAAGCTCTTTACACTCCCATTCAAATGGATTCTTCATCAAAAAAAGTTTTGAGGTGTTTTCTTCAAATGTCATTTTTTTCTTAAAAAAATAGTTTTCTTTCAAAAACCATAATATTGTTTTGTAAACATTTTTTGACACAAGAAACATTTTATAAAAATTTTAATGGGTTATGAGCATATTGATCTCAACTTTGCAGAACATTTTATGGTTTTCAATTTCATTGAGAATTAAAAACGTCGTTGTATTTTCAATATTGTTGTTGCAACTACTAAATACAAAGGAAAACAAGTGGTTTTGTTCTTTTGACATAGTTTTTCTTAAAAAATATGGCATTTAATTTGTTTATTTAATAAGATTTTATTTTGTTGAGTTCTCCCAAATGTTTCACAAATATTTATTTTAAGTTCTACCTAAGAGAGTATTTAATTCCATAACTTGTGATTTGATAGGTATTTTTCTGTGAAAACTGGTCGCATTGTATCTATCAACCTCACAAAGTTCCTTTCCAAATTATTGTGTCACCATTTCCCAAAATCTAGATTTAATATTTTCATAAGTTGTCAAAAAAATCTTGTTATTTAAATAACTTGAAAATCATGAGCAATTTGATCTTGAATTTTTTTCACGTTGTGTCTAGTAGAATCTCAAACATCCTTATAAAGTGATTTTATTTCATCTTTAAAGGATCACTTGATTTAATTGTTTTTGTTAAACCCAAGTGTAGTTGAGTGTTGACCAATATTTCTTGTCCATTTTTATTATTGGGATGTGTAAAATATTTCACTAGCTTTAACTCACAATAACATGGCCACTAATTTGGTTGAGAGTTGTCTAACTTTTCGGTATGATAATAACATCAATTCAGTGGCTTCCTGGTCCCGAAGGCCACCGACCTCTAGTCAAAAATGAGGTCAAGATCTATGATGGATCCTAAGATCTTGATGTTCTCTACACTTGGTTTTTTGAATTGGAGACATGGTTTGTCTATAATGAGATCCTTGACGATGAAAACGTTTCTTTTGTAACATTGAAGCTCTCTAGTGTCACTAAAGTTTTGGCCACTGAACAAAAAAATGCTAATAATCCTATCAACACATGGGATGAACTTGTTAGATTTATGAAGGACATATTCTATCCTTCCAACTATGATTAATATTTACCTATCAAATGGCTTTTCCTATGACAAGGAAAATATATATTTATGCAATATTACATCTACCAATTCAATCGATTGGGGATACTACTCCAAGTACAAGATCCATATGTTTCTCTCATCCTGAAGTTCAAGAGAAAGACTCTATGTTGCATTCAACCAAGCGCAATTGGTAGTAGAAAAACTTGTTGCCCAATCTCAAGAATCTTGGCCTTCATTTTTTGCAGATCCTCCAAAATCTTTGATTTCTAAGCCACAACAAAAAAATTCTAAAGAGAAAAATTATTCTCCTTCTTCTAATACCAAGAAATTTGGTAAATTTTGTAACTATTGTAAAAAGAAAGGGCATGAAAAGTTTGAATGTTTCAAATTGAAGAAGAAGAGTCTAATTATACAATCTCGTGATGAGGAAAAGAATAATGTTCTCATTGAGACTTTTGGTGATGATAAGACATATGATGAGTTGAAAGGTAGAATCAATAAGGTCACCTTGATGAGCTATCATTTTATTTCTAGGGAACATGACAATTTTTTTGTCACTTGTGCTCACCTAACACGTGATTTCTCTAATGATTGTATCATTGATAATGGCTCACAAAAAAAATTGATTATAAATCCCATCATCGACAAAATTCATTTTCGATATGAATCCAATCCTCATTCATATTCACTTGGATGGAAAGATAGTGGTTCATCCTCATATCACACACACATGCACTATGTCTTTTGCATTTGTCCCAAATTCATTGATAAGGTCACTTGTGATGTGACCACTATGGATTGTTGTGGTTTGTTGCTAGGAAAACCCTATCAATATGATAGGAAAGCTCATTATGATGCATTTAATAACGTATATACTTTGCAATAGGATACTATTAATCAAATATACTAAGAGCACCACAAATCTAGTACTAAGTTCTTGCATACCCATTTTTTCACCTATGGGCTCAATCAGCCAGGGAGTAACCCGTGCTTTAGATGTTCTCAAAGACCAAATGGAGGGGCACTTGCATCAAGATTACCTATTTTCTGACTTGTTTGCTTCTTGTGCAGATGCAGGGGAAAATGATGTTTTCTAGTTTGGCGCGTGGATTAAATGTGGCTCCCAGAGAGGTTGAGCCAGTGCATAACTTAGGTTTGGGGTGGGATTTTCTTTTATGTTTTTCCTTGTCTTTCCCTCTTTCCTTTTGCTTTCTTCTTGCCTTTTTCTTGTTATGCCGAGGGCAGAACCGAGTCAGGATCTGAACTTGGAACTTTTCCAAGGTTTCAGTTCCTTTTTTTGATCCGGTTCCAGTTCCGGTTGTATGCATCCTTTTCTTTTCTTTGACCTTGCGTTTTGACCGTGGGGTAGTTTTTCCCTTTCTTTTCTTCCTTGTCCTTTTTCCCCCTCTTCCTTGCCTTTGTCAGAGGTGGGTTCGGGACGGAGTTCAAACTTGAAGCTTGAAGAAAGTTTCAGGTCCGGATTTAGTTCCGGTTCCGGTCCCAGTCCCGCTCTTTCTTCTTTCCTTTTCTTCGTAGCCTTGGATCGAGGGTTGTCTCTTCCTCCTTGGTTCCCCTTTATGTTTTTCTTTTCTTCCTTCGTGTCTCAGATGTTGCCAGGAGCGGGATCAGAACGAAATCCGAACCTAAAACTTGAAGAAAGTTTCAAGTTCGGATTTAGTTCTGGTTTCAGTTCCGCTATTTCTTTGTTGTTGCCCCCGGCCCAGCCCCGATCCCGTTTCCACCATTCTTTTTCCTTTCTTCCTTGTGTTTCGTCGGGGTTGCTTTTTCCCATTTGTCTTCTTACTTTTCGTCCTTTCCCTTGCCTTCTTTTGAGTTTTGTCGGGGGCGGGACAGGGTCAGAATCTGAAAATGAAACTGGAAGAAAGTTTCAGTGACAGACTTGGTCCCGATCCTAGTTCCGCCGGGATTCATCTGTCTTCGTTTCTGCCCCCTTTCTTGCCCCGGTCCCAGTTCCAATGTCATTTTGGTCCCACCCCCGCCAGTTTTGTAAAAAGTCTCAGTAAAAAGGAGTGCCTTCGCCAGGAGATGAGGATATCGATAAGAGGTCATGCCGATAGCAGGGTGGTCTCGGTGAAATGAAATAAGTTCAGAGAAATGTCTCCCCGACATCCAATATCTCCCCGACATGGAATAGGCTCGCCGAAGGACCTTGCCTTCGCCATAGTGTCTCAACGACCCGATGGGGTCTCGCCGATGGTTTTTGTGAGATTGATTTAACTCTGGGAGCTCACCATGAGGTCTTATCGACCGTTTGTGTCTTGTCGAATGAATTGGCATATCAGTATGACTCTATCCGCCCGCTATGACTTCTCCCCGACATCCAAAGTCTCGTCGACATGCAAACCTTCTGAAGCAACCTTTGACCACCTTGGAATCCACCTGGCACAAACTCAACCTATCAGAAGGCACCAGGGCTTATCACAGGTGGTTTGACTGTTCAACTTCCCCCTACGAATGAGATCGACAAAGCATGACAACATCGCTCTACTCTGGATCGGAGGTGATCAGTCTATAATGGCACTTGAATCTAACGGATAGATCCGACGCTGCTTCTCAAATGGGGAGGTAGACGTGAGTCACCATAGCTGATGGGGATGACAGCTGGAGGAGCAAAGGGGCATTAATGACCATGTCGCAGGGCATTTAGGGCAACTCTAACAAATCATAATGGCGGACTCGAAGGTTGTGAGTTAATGGCAACAGCTGTAAAAGATCTTAAGACATCCCTGGAGCGATCTCTTGCCGACATGGAGGAGGGATGCGCATTAAATGCTTCATTGACTTCTTTCCAAAGCACTTCTAGGGCCGACGTGTCCAAGCGCCAACTCATTTTTTTTTAAAACCCTAGGGAAGGGGGGCCGACCCTCTTGGTTGTATATATGGCATTTTTTCCCTTTTGTAAAGCAGTTCTTGGTTAGGAGACTACTGAAAGAGCATTATTCAGACTTTGTAACTCATTTTCATAATATTACAAACCTGTAACACAGGGACTCCTCATTTCCTTAATAGAAAGTCATTTCCTTTCAGATTTTCTTTGTTGTCTTAGTATTGTTTGTGAGTTGCACGATAAAATCCTATGTAATCCTCTATTTTATCAGATTCCTTCAGTACTGGATGCAAAGAATATTATGTCATAAAGCTGGTTTATGTTAATGATCTCTTTCTACTGTGTTTATATATGTGAAGACATCTTGTTTTCCTTGTGTTAAGCACTAGAATAGTCGGAACCTTACATAGACTTATTTTTATAAGAATAAATCTCTGTATTGTGAGATTGTTTAGTTCTATTGAGATTTTCTGTGAGTTTTTCTGCAGTGTTGTCATATTTTATCTTTGGTGTATCACTTGTTAGTGATAAGTTTTAAATTCGAGTACATCCTTCTTACTCTTTCCCTTATCATTTTTTAGTTTTTCTCAAAGTATCTTAAGGGGAACCAGCCCATAATCTGGAGGTTCACTTCATTCCCAGGTCACCCACAACCTCAAAGTGTTCCCATGTGTTGATAGGTTGCTATAGTTGATAGCTTAGCAAGGGTGTAAACTTTATCCGATAATAGTTTTTGGCACGCCTGGTGGGACTGTAAGCTATTTTCAGTCTGAAACCAAAATTATCATACTACTGTTTGGTATGTGCAGTAGAAATTATAGTTCTAAGAGACAAACTTTAGCATACTTGGTGACTCTGAGCTCAGATTTAGCAGTTCCAGTGCATTACTACTCATGAGAAGAGTGCAGACTAGGAGTAATTCATCTGTTTTTGAGTATTTGCAGTTATCCCCGCCTAGAAGGAGGGGGAGAGAAATCCAAAAGGTTCAGAAGACAGTTGTTTATTTCAGAAGATCCAAGTCGAATCCTGCTGTTAGAGGACATACTGCTATTCTTGTTATTATTACTAATTATACCCCAGCAACAATGATTCTAGCGGTAAGACATCAGCCATTTGTTGTTTTTAACCAAGGAAGCCCACTAAATCTAACGCAGCATGATGACATTCCTGTCGCTACCTTAAGAATCCTACCATATTTTTATGGGGAGGATCATACCACCCCATCAGAGCATATACAAGATGTTGCCAACCTATGTGTCATTCACCATGTGATTGAAGAAAATGTTGCACTCAGGTTGTTGGCAGCATCCTTTAAAGAAAAGGCCTTACAATGGTTCAAAGGCTTGCCTGTCAACTCCATAGCAACATGGGATGAGTTAGGCAGTCAGTTGTGCAAATTTTTTGAAGATAAATCAGACCACTTGTCATTGATGGAGCAACTGTCTACAATCAAAAGAGCTCCACATGAAGTTATGTCAGATTTCAATCACCGTTTCCAAAGGACGTGGGATAGAATCCCACAAACGGTAAGGCCTACTACTAATCATGCATTCTTGTACTATTTAAGAGCTTTAAATAGTGATATTTATGTGATGATTCAATCAATGGGAGGTGATACACTTCCTGCAGCATATAGTGTAGTTGTTAGAGCTGAAAACAGCCTTATTCAGGCTGGTAAAATTGCCCCAAGACCACCCATGCCAATATTTCCCACTTTTCAACCTCCAACCCCTATGCAAGTTCCTCCTTTGGCTGTTATTCCAAGTGCACCAGCATTTCCAGCACCTGATACCCAGCCTAATGGTCAATTAAATGCATCTCCAGCTCAGTCTAATGAACTGCAAGAGATTAAAGGCCTTCTAACAACTTTTGGCAATGAAATGGTTAGTCTTAGAAAATAGAAAAATTAGGGTTTTAAGCCTTATCAGCCCTCATTTCAATCTAATTACCAGCAAAATTAGACCAATAGACCATCCTATCAGCCTTATAATGAAGGCCCAAGATTCGTTTCTAACCCAAGGCCATATCAAGCTTATGATTCTAATGTTGCAAGCACTTCCAAAGAGCTTGCCCCTATCCAGAACAACATAGTCCAGGATTATGAGTGGTGCTTTCCGTGTAACCAACCCCCATAATCAGGGTACATGTGTGAATGGGATGCTTAACCAAGCCTTGATGGTTCAGAACAATAATGGGCCTGTAACAACTGAGGTACAATAGCAAGAGCAACAAGCACACGAGTCTACATTCCTAAACTGGCAGGGGGAAGAATTCTGTGGAGTGATCCACACTAATTCTTCAATTGTAGACAATACACGCAGTAAGAAGAGGGCAATAGGTGAAGGACATCAACCTGGTACAGTTCAAAATCAATCAAAACTGGGGTTGAACCAAAACCAGAATGCTCCTAGCTCATCAAAAGTTGACCAGATCCCAATGCTACCAAGGGGCCAGCCTTTGGTGGGCAAGCAACAATCTCATTCTTCAGCCCAAGTGCCTTCAGTTAAAGGTGATGTTATTCCTCCCAAAAGTCAAGTTAAACTTGCTACATCTTTCAATATATTGGAGCACATGAAGAAAATTAATGTACCCATGTCAATATGGGATTCTCTAAGTATTCTGGGTCAAAAGGACTTGCTTCAATCCGCTTTGTCGGGTTTGAGTGTCTCAGATGGACATGGTGTAGAAAAGGAGAAGGTCGCGTTGGCTAATACCACTGTTGGTGATAAAGAACAACAAGCTGCTAAGGCCAAGCCACCTCCCTTTTATTTGTCATTAATCATAGGGGATCATCTGGTTCACAATTGTATGATTGATTCAGGGGCTAGTAGTTTAGTTATGCCCAAACAGATTGTTGATAAGTTGGGAATCGAGTATGAGCCACTAGAAAAGGGGGTAGTACAATTTGATGGTACTGTTGTTAACACAGTAGGGGTCATTAGAAATTTGAGCTTAACTCTACATGTCTGTCTGAATTTTGCAATACCACAAGATGTATACATTATTGAGTTGCCCTCGTACTTTTCCCTTTGTTTATCTAGGGATTTTACGGCCAAAATAGGTGGTTACCTATCCTCCGATTGGTCTCACATGTTGTTCAGAACTAGATATGGTACTAAAGCCACTATTAAATCAGAACCCATAGCCAAGGTTCATATCGAACCTTACAATCCCCCCCTATCAATGCTAACTTATTTACAAGTGGAGCAACCTGTTGTTCAGGAGGCTGAGATTCAAATAGAAAGAACATCAGATATTCTCCCTGAAGAGTGGACACCTCGAGTTCCTGAGGCGGGTACGGGTAAGCAGTTGGAAGAGGTTGACATTGGGGTATATATGATGCATGAAATGGACTCTTTTGTGCCTAATATTGAAAAGATAAAGGAACAGCATGGTGATCAGCATGAAAATGATTTATGGGAGTTGTATTTTGATGGCTCAAGGAGTAGGGTAGGCGCTGGTGGTGGATGCATGTTGGTATCACCAGAAGGACAGAAGTACTATTTACTTTTAGATTCTATTTTAGCTGTTCTAATAATTCTACTGAGTATGAAGCTCTGGTCCAAGGTTTGGAGTGGGCGAGACAAAGGGGTATCCGTTGTTTAAAAGTTTACGGTGACAGCGAGTTGGTTGTCAATCAGGTGAGAAAGCTTAATGCTGTTAAAAATGATATGCTCAGGTCTTACAGGAATAGGGTATGGGACCTCTTAGAGGGATTTGAGGCATTTAATCTGATTTCCATTCCTAGAACTCAGAATAAACATGTTGATAGATTAGCTATTGTAGGAGCTGAACATGATATTTCGAAGGAGATTTGCAGTGATAAAGCTAGTCAGCATATCAAGATTGTAGTTAGGCCTGCTGTGCCTGATAACAATATACACTGGCAGGTCTTTGACATCGACCAACAGATAGTCAGCTTTTTAAGAGAAGAAGTTGAGTTCTCACATGCCAATCAAGAGAAGTTGCAGCACCAATACCGTGACCAGATTATCCAGCTAAAAAACAAGTTGCCCAAAGGCCTGGTCACTTTGGAATCTGTCTTTAATACTGATGATGAGGCTAGAAATCCCAAGGGGAGTATTCAAGTTCAGCAAGATCACTACGAAGAGGTTGAAGTCTTCAAAGAAAAGCTTCTTAAGTTAGGCAAGGTATGTATAGCTGAAGAGAAGCATGTTTCTATTCAACTTTGTCAGGAATTTAATGATATCTTTGCTTGGAAAATAGTGATTTAAAGGGATTTAATCCCCAGCTTGCTCAACATACCATTGAACTCGAGCCTAACTTCAAGCCTGTTAGGCAGAAGCAGAGGCCCTTGAATCCTAAGTTAGAACCTTTAATGAAGAAGGAGCTAGATAGGTTGATTGAGAGCAACATTATTTTCCCCATTAAGCATACCTCATGGGTTTCAAATCTTGTACCAGTAAGGAAGAAAAATGGTGAAATAAGGCTCTATGTAGATTTTTGTGATTTAAATAGAGCCTCCTTAAAAGACCGTCATCCTCTGCCTTCTATGGAGAAGATACTCTAGGTAGTTTCAAGGTCTGAAAGGTTTTCCTTATTAGATGGCTATTTTGGTTACAACTAGATATTGGTAAAAAGGGAAGATCAGTACAAAACAGCCTTCACCACAAAATGGGGGACTATGGCCTATCTGAAAATGCCTTTTGGTTTGTCTAATGCTGGGGAAACCTTTCAAAAATCCATGGATGTGGCCTTTCAAGGTTTAATGTACAAGATAGTCTTAGTCTATCTTGATGATATCACCATTTTTTCTAAGGAGGCTAAAGATCATCTAAGTCATTTAAGGCAGATTTTTGAAAAATGTAGGGAATTTGGGATATCACTTAATCCCAAAAAGTGTGTCTTTGTTGTTCACGAAGGAAGATTGCTTGGTTATGTGGTATCTAAACAGGGTATTACTATTGACCCTAAAAGAATAAGTGCTATATTAGCTCTTCCTTTACTAGCACATAAAAGGGTTTTGCAGAGTTTTATTGGTAGAATTAACTTTGTTAGGAGATTTATCCCTGACATTGCTGATTTGTTAAGTCCACTAACTCATATGCTGAGAAAGAATGTACCTTTCAACTAGACTAAGGATGGGAAAAGAAGTTTTGAGCTTGTAAAAGAGGCATTGGCAACCGCACCTACGCTTCTGAATCTTGACTTTTCCAAAGATTTTATCTTATATGCCTATGGAAATACTGATTCACTTTCAACCATGCTAGTGCAGCGAAATGACAAGGGGTCTAAACAGCCAGTGGCATTCTTCAGTCAGGGACTTAAGGATTATGAGCTCAAGTATACCTTTGTCGAGAAACATGTTCTCACTGTCATAAGAAGCTTAATGAAGTTCAGGCACATGCTTTCCAATAACAAGATTATGCTGATGGTTGCCCATCCAAGTGTAAAGGAGTTTTTATTAAACAAAGATTCAAGTGATAGAAGAACTAGTTGGGTCACAAAGGTGATGGAGTATGACCTTGAAATAAAGGTTACCAAACTAATAAGAGGTAGAGGTCTCTACGAACAGCTTACTGAGGATGGAAACATCAGTGCAACGGAGGAGGAAATTTATGTTTTAGCACTCCAAGATGGACAAAAAACTGCTATACCTGCTCCTACTGGTTGGATTACAGAGATGACACATTTTTTATTGACTGGTGAGTGCCCTCCCAATCTGACTAAATCCAGAAGAAGGTATTATCGACTGCAATCTATACCTTATGTTCTTTTAAATGGTTTGTTGTTTAGAAGAGACTTCCATGGTGTCCTGTTAAGATGTATTGAAGCTAATCAGGTTGATAGAGTATTGCATGAATTCCATCAAGGGTCAGCAGGCAGACATTTTTCTCCAAGATCCACAGCTCTTAAAATAATGAAAGGAGGCTATTACTGGCCTACCTTATTCAAATATGCTCATGCATGGGTAAGAAGGTGCAAGGAGTGTGCTATTTTTGCCGAAAAAGAGAAACTGGCAGCCCTCCTGCTGCAACCAGTTCAAGTTGATCAGCCCTTCATGAAATGGGGTTTGGATTTCATTGGGGTTATAAACCCACCATGAAGTGCAGGCCACAAGTGGATACTCATAGCCACTGATTATTTTTCAAAATGGACTGAAGCTGTGGCCCTCAAAGAAGCTAATGAATCTGATGTCTTAAAATTCTACGAAGAGCTAGTTACCAGATTTGGTATCCCAGATTCTATTGTGTCAGACAATGCCTTGGCTTTTGTAAGTGTTAAAATTTCTAACTGGGCTGTCAAAAATGGTATATATATGAGTACATCCTTGAATTATTATCCACAGGGGAATGGACAGGCTGAGTCCACTAACAAAAATCTCCTGAGGATCATTAAGAGAACTATGGAGGACAATCAAAGGGCCTGGCACACCAAGCTAAAATCAGCCTTGTGGGCTGATAGGATTACGCCAAAGAGGTCTACAGGACTTTCTCCATACATGTTAGTGTATGGAAAAGAGGTAAGACTACCCATTTCAGTTGAACTCCCAGCCCTCAATCTGGAAAACCAGCTTGATATGATTGAGGAGGAGCCTTTGACAGAAAGGTTAGCTCAATTATTTGAGTTTGAAGAACTTAGAGCTGAAGCGGTGAAAAGGACTAAGCAATATCAAGCTCAGATGAAAAGGTCATTCGATAAAGGGGCATCTCCCAGAGTGTTCCAAGAAGGGGACATAGTGCTAAAGTGGGATGAATTTAAAAGTAGGCCTAGAAGGCACTCCAAATTCGATGCACTTTGGACTGGGCCATATATCATTACTGAGGAGAAACAGCGTAATGCTTTCCAGCTATCTAGGTTAGATGGTATAGTGGAACCAATCCCAGTGAATGGGATTCACCTCAAACATTATTTCTGAGGTATGGACCTAAATCTGTACATGATTGTGAAATTCTAGAGAGTAGTTGTTGTTTCATTCCTTAAGTGTTGTCCCAGCACGATAAATAGTTTCACTTCAATTTTTCCTTTTCAATAAATTCCCAGGTATCCTGACCTACTTTAATGGGTTACAAGTGAGTTACAGCCATGCATTAGGCTGCTCCAAGTCTGTTTTTGAATTTTCCCATGACTCCATGCCCAATGGATAGGCCTAGGCTACTGGTTTCCTTGTTTAGCAGGCAAACATCCAGCAGAGGTCGCTAGAAATTTTACCCATTTTTTTCACCTATGGGCTCAATCAGGCAGGGTAACCCATGCTTTTAGATGTTCTCAAAGACCAAATGGAGGGGCACTTGCATCAAGATTACCTATTTTCTGACTTGTTTGCTTCTTGTGTAGATGCAAGGGAAAATTATGTTTTTCTAGTTTGGCACGTGGATTAAATGTGGCTCCCAAGAGGGTTGAGCCCAGCGTGCATATCTTCAGTTTGGGGGTGGGATTTTCTTTTTATGTTTTGCCTTGTCTTTCCCTCTTTCCTTTTTTGCTTTCTTCTTTCCTTTTTCTTGTTCTGTCGAGGGCGGAACCGGGTCGGGATCTGAACTTGGAACTTTTCCAAGGTTTCAGTTCCTTTTTCTAATCCAGTTTTGGTTGTATGCGTCCTTTTCTTTTCTTTGACCTTGCGTTTTGACTGTGGGGTAGTTTTTCCCTTTCTTTTCTTCCTTGTCCTTTTTCCCCTTCTTCCTTGCCTTTGTCGGAGGCGGGTTCGGGACGGAGTTTGAATTTGAAGCTTGAAGAAAGTTTCAAGTCCGGATTTAGTTCTGGTTCCAGCCCCGGTCCCGCTCTTTCTTCTTTCCTTTTCTTCATAGCCTTGGATTGAGGGTTGTCTCTTCCTCCTTGGTTCCCCTTTATGTTTTTCTTTTCTTCCTTCGTGTCTTGGATGTTGTCGGGAGCGGGATCAGAACGAAATCTGAACCTGAAACTTGAAGAAAGTTTCAGGTCCGGATTTAGTTCTGGTTTCGGTTCCACTGTTTCTTTGTTGTTGCCCCCATCTCGGCCCTGATCCCGTTTCCACCGTTCTTTTTCCTTTCTTCCTTGTGTTTCGTCGGGGTTGCTTTTTCCCATTTGTCTTCTTACTTTTCGTCCTTTCCCTCGCCTTCTTTTGAGTTTTGTCAGGGGCGGGACCGGGTTGGAATCTGAAAATGAAACTGGAAGAAAGTTTCAGTGACAGACTTGGTCCCGATCCCGATTCCACTGGGATTCATCTGTCTTCGTTTTTGCCCCCTTTCTCGCCCCGGTCCTGGTTCCGATGTCGTTTTGGTCCCGCCCCCGCCAGTTTTGTAAAAAATCTCAGTAAAAAGGAGTGCCTTCGCCAGGAGATGAGGATATCGATAAGAGGTCCTGCTGATAGCAGGGTGGTCTCGGCGAAATGAAATAAGTTCGGAGAAATGTCTCCCCGACATCCAATATCTCCCTGACATGGAGTAGGCTCGCCGAAGGACCTTGCCTTCACCATAGTGTCTTGCTGACCCAAAGGGGTCTCGCCGATGGTTTTTGTGAGATCAATATAACTCTGGGAGCTTTCCATGAGATCTTATCGACCATTGTGTGTCTTGCCGAATGAATTGGCATATCAGTATGACTCTATCCGCCCGCTATGACTTCTCCTCGACATCCAAAGTCTCGCCGACATGCGAACCTTCTGAAGCAACCTTTAACCACCTTGGAATCCACCTAGCACAAACTCGACCAATCAGACGGCGCTAGGGCTTATCACAGGTGGTTTGACTGTTCGACTTCCCCCTGCAAACGAGATCGACGAAGCATGACAACATTGCTCTACTCTGGATCGGAGGTGATCAGTCTATAATGGCACTTGAATCTAACAGATAGATCTGATGTTTCTTCTTGAAGGGGAGGTAGCCGTGAGTCACCATAGCAGCTGGGGATGATGGTTGGAGGAGCGAAGGGGCATTAATGACCATGTCGCAAGGCATTCAGGGAAACTCTGACAAATCATAATGGCGGACTCGAAGGCTGCAAGTTAATGGTGACAGTTGTAAAAGATCTTAAGACATCCCTAGAGCAATCTCTTGCCGACATGGAGGAGGGATGCACATTAAATGCTTCATTGACTTCTTTCCAAAGCACTTCTAGGGCCGACGCATCCAGGCGCCGACTCATTTTTTTTAAAACCCTAGGGAAGGGGGGCCGACCCTCTTGGTTGTATATATGGCATTTTTTCCCTTTTGTAAAGCAGTTCTTGGTTAGGAGACTACTGAAAGAGCATTATTCAGACTTTGTAACTCATTTTCATAATATTACAGACCTGTAACATAGGGACTCCTCATTTCCTTAATAGAAAGTCATTTCCTTTTAGATTTTCTTTGTTGTCTTAGTATTGTTTGTGAGTTGCACGATAAAATCCTATGTAATCCTCTATTTTATCAGATTCCTTCAGTACTGGATGCAAAGAATATTATGTCATAAAACTGGTTTATGTTAGTGATCTCTTTCTACTGTGTTTATATGTGTGAAGACATCTTGTTTTCCTTGTGTTAAGCACTAGAATAGTTGGAACCTTACATAGACTCATTTTTATAAGCATAAATCTCTGTATTGTGAGATTGTTTAGTTCTATTGAGATTTTCTATGAGTTTTTCTGCAGTGTTGTCATATTTTATCTTTGGTGTATCACCTGTTAGTGATAAGTTTTAAATTCGAGTACATCCTTCTTACTCTTTCCCTTATCATTTTTCAGTTTTTCTCAAAGTATCTTAAGGGGAACTAGCCCATAATCTGGAGGTTCACTTCATTCTCAGGTCACCCACAACCTCGAAGTGTTCCCATGTGTCGATAGGTTGCTATAGTTGATAGCTTAGCAAGGGTGCAAACTTTATCCGACAACAATTTTGTTATAACTAATTAATCTTCAATTTATAATTCTATGGAGAAGAGTGGCCTCATGCCAAAAATAATACTCTATTTTATTATTGTAACCACAAGCTAAAATAGCTCCTCTATTTTAGGGTGATTGGTTAATAATAAATAAAACAACTCCCTATAAATTGTGAGATTTTAAATCATAAAAGAAAGGAGAGTCGTGAATATAGGAAAAAGTATGCAGATTTGTTAAATAAGTTGCATGCCTTATTTATTATATAATGGGTGTGAGAGGGATCTAGGGAATATCGTAGAAATGTAAGTGTGCAAGGTGGCGTGAGAAAATGTACGGCAACGTGGAATTTGAAGATTAACACAACAACAATATAATAGTAGAAAGAGGCGAGATAATATTTTGTGGAAGATAGCATATATGTAATAGCGTGAATAAGTGTGGTAGTTGTTTATGTAAGAGTGAAAGATATGTATTTTTTTTTTTAATATTAAATAAATGCATGCAATTTATGAGTTGAGGAGTATTTTGTAGTGAAAGATATGTAATTTTTTTTTTGAATATTAAATAAATGCATGCAATTTATGAGTTGAGGAGTATTTTGTAGCAGACCAGTCACCGTATGGAAGAAGAGGAGGGTCCCCCTCTAGTGTAACACGGTGATGTCATTTTTATTTTATGTGGTTTGGTTTTCACATTAAAACATGTAAGTAAGAGATGTGGTTTTATTTTCATTGTTTTCAATATGGTTAATTATTGAGTTCTTTTCATTTACATGTTGAGTTTGATTTTAAAATTCTTTTATAATAAAGTTTTTATAGCAGTTTTGATTAATGTTTTTAGCTACATTTCATCAACACTCACCTCACTACCTACAACCCTTATGCATATAGCCATGACACCTTTCACAATTTTACGTACTGGATTGAAACTTAGAGCAAACTACTTTTAGTTATTAAGTATTAAATCTTTCTCATTATCTACCCCAATTTTGGCCTATCACTAGAGACTGAGCTTCTCATCAACCATCCTGCAAATGTTGTTCCTGATTTTTAGCTACCACTTGATTCCAATAGAGTTTGACATAAAAACTTATTAGACCCGACATGGTTCCACCACTTCGTACCTTGTTGCCAAGAAAGGTCAACTTCTGCATCAGGCCCATTGGATCTCTCACCATCAACTATCTCAAGATTTTCCTTCTCTTTTGAAGGCATTGGAGTCTAATACTGATATTGTTGGGAGGAATGATGAGGATTTATTAGGTATAATTACTCATAGGTTATAGAATAATATTATTTTAATATTTTATTATTTTATCTTATTTCATCCTATGTAAAACTGTAAAAGTCAAGTGTTAATTTCCTAGTTGTTAGGAGATTAGCATAAGTTAGTATTTTTTGTTGTATTTTTTGATTGGTTATTGTTTTCCATCTCAAGTTGAGATTTGGAAGATATTTGAAATCATACAAATATGACATCTAAGATGCCTATATAATTATATTTTCTCCTCACATAGGAGACATTGAAGAATTAAAGTTTTGTAGTTTATTTTATTGCAGAGATTATTGTATTTTGTCTGTGGGAATTTAATCTCTAAGCGTTGACTATTGTGTATGCTTTCTCTTTTAATATCATAGTCCTCTATATAACTAAAGGTATATGAGACCCAAGTCCTCTGATAAGTATGTTGTCTAATGGCTTGGCCTAAGAGGGTAAACTCCTCCTCCATTGAAAAACTATGATGTGAATCTCAACTTAGCCTAAAATGATAGCTCCTCCTTCAAATTTGTATACCCAACCATAACATAGGTTTTGGCTTTGTGCTTGGATGTCACTTCCAAGGTCACTACACCCTAATCAAATAAAATAAAATTAATGTACTTGATTTTTATTTCCAAAATCAATCAAAATTGTAAGGAAAGAGCATACACAAGATCCTTGTTGTTAGTGAAAATAGAGTCATTATTCACCTAATTAGCTAATCACCTTTTTAGGATTGACCTATTCACACTTAAATAGCTTAAGTTTACTTAGTTTTCTTATTATTTTGTCTCACTTTGTGTCCTCGTCACCCGAGACACCTATTGCATGTATATTTGACACTTGCTCACACACTTGTCAAGTGAGCTAACAAGTGTTTCATTTTTGGAGGTTTAGTTAGTTGTTTAGTCCTACCTTCCTACCCCATCTACCTTTTTTATATATTCAATATTTCCCATTGTATTTTACATTCTTCATTTTGTATGTTGATAGACACACTATTGTGCTCATATTTTGTTCACTCATGGAAGATTGTTTCATGCTTCCAGAGCTTGACATTTTCCAACATGGTATCAGAGTCATGAGAGTGTGTTCCTTCCTGCATTAAGGTGAATCCCACACATAGCCCTTTCATTGGAGCATCATGGAGCCAAATGGACATTGTCATTGTGTTTGGAAGGCTTGAGAAATGAAGAAATACCTTTCATTTTGTCAAATTTGATAATCTTTGATTTTTGCAAAAAAAATTCCATTGTATAGAAAGTTTTAAAAAACAGAAATTTTTTAAGCAAAGGGCCAATCTGACCCTCTACCCATCTACCATTTAATCAAAAATTTATATTTTGCAAACAATTTTGGCCTATTTGACTCAAAATAAGGTTTCTAGGTTAATCTGCTTGGTCTTTGGCCTATTTGTTCCAAGATTTTTGAAGTTATTGGCAGCTCCACCTTGTGGTTTATTCACCATTAAGAGGGTGCATTATAGTGAAGTTTTGTACGAGGGACTCAACAACTATACATAGCCACACCTTTGGCCTCTACATCTCCTACATAGCTCGGGACCTCCAATATTTGTTGTATCTCCTTTGTGTGCATGCTCCTTGTGCTCCTTTGTGCAACATCCATCATCCTTAGCTCTGGACAGTTCAACATCTATATAAGAGGACTAATTGAGATTAGTAATTTGTTGTGAAAGCTGCGACGAAGCAATCATTCTATTTTGGAAAAAATTTATCATTGTTCCAACCGTGTAAAGGGGTTGTTTGGTCATGACAAGCCACGTGACCTGCACACATCTTCTAATCATTGGAATCATTGCAGTTTCTAAGTGAGTTGAATGAATTAGTGTCTTTATTGAAAGCAACACCCACCAATCACTCCAATATTCATAGCCCCCTCATAGCAATTCACTATCATCAATCCTATCATAGAGGTCATCATTGTAGGCACCATCTATCTCTTTTATTGGCTAACAATTTGTTTGCTTAGTGTGAATAGCATATCAATTGGAGGAGTTTGCATAAAAAACCCATATTTGTTACTCTTGGGTCATTATTGTGTTGCCTAGTCAAACATAGAGGCATTCAAATTATCAATCTATCCACTATGTCTCAACAATAGGATCAGGATGTTATTAGATGTCATGTCTCTATGAATTATTGTGGAATTTGTATGATAATTTGCAAAGAGGTTGAATTTCATCCAACAACAACCTTCCTTATTTGGCAATCCACATTGCAAATTACTCACTAGATCCAATCCACACTACCATTACTGAAGGCATCCACAAAGGTTTTTGAGTCTCTGCAAGTTTTTGAGTGTCTATTAGCTTGTCGCTCCTCCATTTGGTTTCCCACGACTTGGTCTACTCCCTCAGTCAACACGTGGCTACATACATCTCGAGGCGACCTCCCTTGTGCCTCTTTATTTGTGGTAGACCCTCCATGTGGTCACTCAACTTGCACATTCCAACAGACTTGGTCAAGCCCCAAGGACTCCTCATGTAGTCAAAGACTTCCTACTTGGCATAAAGACCTAACAAACATTAGATAATGATATTACTATGAGGATTCAATCGTGTAGTTTGACTCGTAAGATTACACGGTTGAATCCCGATAGCAATATCATAATTTGACACATTGTGGAAAATACCTCCTACTTATCAAACATTAGATACTTTGATTATATTGTTAATCTAAACATTGGTTGTTATCAATTATCATTTCATGTAAACCATCAAATTTAAATTACGGTTTAGATAAATTATTTAGTGTTTGTTAAAAGGGGGTCTTTTTAATTTTTGCAATAAACTAGCAAAAGTGGGAATTTTTTTCATTTTGGTTTAGCTGTCTATGATTTTGTATCAAGATGTTTTCAAAACTGTAATTTTTAAAATGTTTTTTAACTTCTGCAATTCAATGTACTTTGTGCAATTTTTTATAGGGCATAACTTTCACCTCGTTTGTCAAAAATTGATAAGATTTTTTTTGAAATTCATCAAATAACTTAACACTTAAATTAAAATTATCTAAGGATGTGATTTTTGATAGCCCCTAATATTTTTCTTTGCATTCATACATGGCAACTGGAACACACTAAATTAATACAAATTGAAAAAATATTTAAATTTGATTGTGTTGGGTGTGTTGAGGATGATGGGAGGTTGAGATTAAGCCACATATTTTCCTATATCTAGTTTAGAAATAGAATTGTTAAATTCATGTAAAGAAGTAATGTCTAAAACCAATTTGTGACACCTTAATGAATATATCATTGAAATCTATATCTATCTAACTGTAACATAAGCTAGGCTCTACACACATGAAAATATAACAAAAAATGTAGAATATTAAATGATTCTACCTAGTGATCCATGAATAGACATGCAAATTTATTTTATTACCTTAAAAAGATACCTTAGAAAGGTTTTGCAAGGATTTTATAGTCTTCTAGTTGGCCAACTAGGGGAGAGGACCCAGTAGTTGTGCACCCTAACTTCACGCTTCTAATTATCCTACCTGGAAATTTTGAATCACTTCCAATTTTTTACAAAAGCTTACTTCGCAAGTACCCTGCTTATAACTAAGGTTTCAGGGCCACATCATCAAATATGATGCCACATCAACATGCTTTTTGTCAAGGTGTCCAAAAATGCCCAAAAAAAAAAGTGAGACCAATACTTGTACATTCACAGCATGTTTTATTGAGCGCTGATGTGGAATCTCATGATTGGTTGCTTTTTAGATCAAAGGAATAAATTTTGTTTAATTATGGATAGTCATCATAAACACTAACAACTTTAAAGTCACAACTATTGGTCTAATATTGATAAAAATATTGGGCATTTTATAAACAACTACTATCACAACTATTGAAACATGCTCATGTATTGGGTCCTCTCCCCTAATCAATAATACATATAGAAACACATAATGCACATGGAGACATTCAATCAAGGTTAAATCTACTCATTAATTTTTTTATTTAGAGGTTACAAATAATTTATTACAAGTTTAGGATGAACCTAAATTATTATAATGCCAAAATATTTCTATCCTATGCTTGAAGTCAAAAACCTAGGGCCTCCTAATATATATATATATATATATATATATATATATATACATATATATATATATATATATATATATATATATATATATATATATATATATATATATATATATATATATATCTTTGGCTTGCAATCCTCTTTTTTATATTTTTCCATGAGCCATCATCCATTTGAACAATAAATTTTTGGCCCTTTATACTCTTGTAGAAATTCCATGCAACCAAGGGTAGAAGTGCAAAAATGCATGAAAACCCAAAAGTCTAGGACTTTCAATATTTTTGGAGGTGCCCATACCCTTTAGGTCATCATTCCTCTATGATATTGGCTAAGAAATTTTCCTAAACATGTCCATATATACATAATAAGCATGGAGAAAAAGTATTTTCTAATCTATATTTGTCCTTTTCATTAATGGAATTCCTAGTTTTCGCATGTTAGGGCACATAGGATAGCCTATGAAATATTTGGAGGAGCCATTCAATTCACACCATTGAATTGGTAGTTGAAGAGTCCAAGAAAGACAAGAGAGCAAGTGGGAGAGAGTGTGTCAAATGTCATCAATGATCTTGACCATTCAAGAACATGGTAAGGTGTTAGGGTTTATTAGAACCAAGGAATGTATCTCAAAGTGCCAAGAAATTTTTGGAGTCTACCAAGGAAGATTGCAGGGTTGAAGTGCAATAGTTGGGAAGATGGAGGGTATGAGACATTGGGAAACAATGAAAAGGTTCTTGGGACATCCAAAATTCCATGACCCTTTATGGGTTTTAGGACTTCTCAAGGGAATCAAGAATTGAGGAAATAAGTGTAAAGATGTTAGGGTCCGCAAAAGTTTGGTCTATGGGGAAGAATTGAGAACTGACGATTAAAGGGTTGGTTTTTAGGGAGTTTGAGGGATGGGAGAATAAGGGATAAAGGATTAAAGGGTTTGGGGCCATGGGGAACCTAGAATCTCAATATGGAAAGTAAAGGAATTTAGGGTTTGGGGTTCCAGGGGAACTTAGCACCATGACACTCAGTATAAAGTTTCCAAAAACCCCCAAAAGTCTGAAACCAACCAAATAAGACTTTGCACCCACTAGACTTAAAACACACACAATTTTAAATTTTCTCACACACCCAAAACTTCAAAGTCAATAATTTTAACCACAAATTTATAATATGAGCCTTGGGATTTTAAACCCTATACCTTACATATTTTTCACTCTTGTGGGGATTCAATAAATTTGAGAAACCAAGGACAAGTTCTAATGTGTCTAAAACCTTCAAAAACTTGAAAGGACTAACTTTGCCTAAGTAAAATCCACTCTACCATAAATTAACCCCACAATCAATTTCATTAAGGGATTTTAAATAGAACATTCTAAATGAAAACCCTTAGGCAACACTTAACATAGGGCACCCAATTAGAGATTTCTTAGATAAATTACCAATGATAGTTGAATAGGGTCAAATGCATAAATGAGAAACATAGCATAGAGAAATAAGACACATTAAAAATGAGGTTCTAAAATTGTCTCTAGTTTGGTATGTGTGTCTCCTACAAGCATAGTGAGAATTAGATCTCTACAGGTAGGCTAACATAGGGAAAAAACAAATATCAATGTAGGGAAATAAAAAACATGACACAAGAGACAAAAGGAAAAAAATATGTACATAGGTTTGTACAACTTCACCCTCAATAGAATTAAAGAATAAGGTGCAAACCATAAATTGGAAGCTCTGTGAATTCTCCATCAAAACTCTTGAGGTAAAAATTACCTTCACAATGTCTTTGAGGTAAAAAAATCTTCATTTGATAAGGCCCAACCCATAAGGGTTCAATTTTTTTATGTTTTCCTTTTTATTTATACATAGAGTTCAATGTGAGGACAATGACCCCATCAAGAAAATCTCTTTGGATAAGCTTCTTGTCAAATAAATACTCCATATTTTGCTATCTTAGAAGGATCCTCTCATGGATATTCCTCATAGCTTCTTCATTTTTTTCACACACTCTTTGGGAAATGGTGCCTTCTTATTACCATTCAAGTTGATACAATAGTTTGTATACTAGTAATTCATGAATGATTGGTAATCTGGCCTTTGTGCCATAAACCAAATCAAAAGGAATCCTACCAATAGATTTCTTACGGGTGATTCTATCTACCCAAAAAATAAACTTCAACTTATCATCCCACCTCTTCTTGTTTTCATTTTTTTGATGATTTTCATGATGCACCTATTACTGGATTCAAAGGGGATAAATGCATCAGAGATACCATGCACTGAGAACACATGTCATTGAGATCATGAGATTTGAAACATATTATGTTATCAACAAATATCCTTAACAATACACCAAACCTCTTGATTTTGTTATCCAACAAGAAGTAAATCACCACCTTTAATGTAGCATTTATTGTGGGGGTTGTCTCCACCCATTTGGTGAAGTAGTTAGTGGTGACCAAAATCTATTTGTACCCATTTTTATATCTTTTAGAAATCTCCAAATCATAAAATCAATACCCCATTGTTGAAATGGAGCCTAAACTAAAATGATCACGAGGGGGAGTACACCCACAAACTTCATCTTACCAAAAAAATCTTTGGCAAGGATCACATCTTTTGAAAAACTTGTCCATATCCTTAAATAATGTGGGCCATTAATACCCTACTCTCATAATCTTATGAATAGTATTCTTAGCCATAAAATTCCACCACAAAATCCTTGGTAATATTCCTTAATTACTCTTATAGATTTCTCCTTATCTAAGCACTTCAAGAGTACAATATCAAGATTTCTCCAAATTAACTGGCCTTGAAGTGGTACATATCTCTAAGCTACCAACATCATTGTTCTTTTCTATCAATCATATAGCCCTATAGGATAGCTAGTATTTTGTAAGTAGAAAATTATGTCCTTATACCAATGACAATCCTTTAAATGACTAGGAGAAAGTGTTGGATTGATGGATTTCACTTGTATCTAAATTTTTGAAAATAATTAATTTGACTAGGACTTGACCTCTAACTAGTTTGGTAGTCTTGACCTCCAAATCATATTTTTGGATCTTATTGATCCATCTAAGCCTTTTTCCTAATTCCTCATGTTGAATAAATATATCTCTTATAGTGGTATGTGGCACATAGGCAATGATTTTATCTCCTACAAGATACGATCTAAAGTTGTTCACCACTTTAAAAGAGCATATGTGTGCTTCTCTATGATGGAGTGATTTAATTTATAATCTCTCACACATTTGCTAAATAAAGTTATTGTTTATTCATACCCATCATTATTCTTCTATAATATAATAATGGTAATAATGTATAATGACGCAAATAAAAATAAATGAAGAGGCTTCAAATAATTGGGACTCACTAGTACCAATTCCTTCTTAAGTGCATTTTTAATCTCTATTAATTAATTATTGTATTAATTTTCCTAATTAGCTTATTTTCCCTTTTTTAGCACCTTAGAAATGGCCTTTATCTTTTCTACAAAGTTAGGAACAGATATGCTAACAAATTTGATCTGCCCAAAAAATGATTAGACTAGATTTACTATTTTGGGTTGAGGGATGAGGTCCATTTCTTTGAATCACTCAAGATCAATTCCTACCCCCTCCTTGGACATAATATTTCCAATAATTTTTTTTGTCTTTCATTCTTAATATACACTTCTTGGGATTCATATAAACACCAAATTTTAGGCACCTCTAAAAGATCAATTCCAAGTGTTTTTAGTGATAATTTCTATTCTTGGAGTAAGTAGTTAACTCATCCTAGTAGACCAACATGGTTTCATTGATGAGGTTAGAAAATTCAACATCCATCAAGAAAGTGAATCCTACAATTTTTAGCCCAATTAATGGTATCCCGAGATAAATAAATGTACTCCATGGCATTGTGAAGATTGTCTTTGGTTGTTAAGACTCCTTGATCATGTGATTTGATTCTACCTTGAATATCCATCTATCATGTATATTAGTTTTTACCCTTTCACCATATATATTAAATGGTCCATATTGAGTAGTGGATAATTATCCTTGAGGGACTTGATATTTAGAATTTTAAAATCCACACAAAGTCATATGTCTCCATTCTTCTTCCTCAATTGGAGAATGTTAGACACTTACCTGAAATGTTTGATTAATTTGATAATTCCTTCTCCCTTTAGCTTCATAAGTTTCTTTTATATGAGGGACAAGCATGGGGTTGATTGGTCTCTAATTTTGTCTAAAAGGATTCACTAGGTTCCAAAGGAATAGGATGTTGGAACAAGTCCTCTTCGTATACCTTCAACTCATCATATGACTAATCAAAGATATTTCTGAACTTCTTCAACAATACAATCAGCATTTACATATGTGTTGATCTAATATTATTTCCAGCATAGACCATTTTTGGAGTTACTTCAATTCCCAAGTTCACACCCTAAACACCTTCATCACTGGCAGGTCTACTCCTCTCCTTGTAACAATTAGAGTTTTCAAACATCCACTTCAAAGCTATGATACCTATTGGAATAGAATTTTTCTTGAGCTATATGATCTCATTTATTGAAAATAATCTTTTTTATCTTCCACCATGGGCTAGCAGTCAATAATCTAATTCACAAAGTGGTTTATATAATTTAGGAACTCATGAATCTGCTCATCATCATCAAAGAATTACCAATTGTTGATATTTTTAGGAATGTTGAGTCTAGTGATCATTTCAACACTATACCTACAATCAGAAGATGTCAAGGAATTATTAAATTTTGAGGCCAAAGCAAAAAATTCATAATCTATTATGTTATCATATATTTCTACTTGCTTGATGTCAAAGGCATCAAACATTTCAATGGTATCCCACACAAAATTCCTATACATCCTTAATAATTTTATTTAGCATCATATGTGTCTCTAACCTAAGACACTACTAGTTCTAAATCACCAAAAAAAATTAAGCACTTAATCTAATATTTGGAAAACAAGTTCAAGCCAAGTAGCAAAGATTCATTCAACCACATTATTGGTACACTTTAAGTTCACTATAAAAGTGAACTTATAATTTATACCATCAAGTGACACTAGTACAACTCCTACACCATTCCAGTTGAACATGCACCATCAAAATTCATATTCCATATCATAATTTTTAGAATATTGACATTTATGAGGAAAATTATATATCTAATTTTTAAATCTATCATTATAATATCCAACAAAAATACCTGACTTTTTATATATGTGATATTATGTGTTCTTTTCCTCATCAATATTTTCCACAATGTAGAGCATCTTATTCTATCTATGCAATCAAATCTCTTTCCCTTGTATTATTATGGTAGCATAAGATAAATCCATCTAGATGTTACCACCAATTTATTTTTTCCACCTCCTTGATAGAAGCATACCTCACTTAGCTATACAATCAATAATGATTGCATCCATCGAGAAGCACTTACCTAGGTATGCAGTTAGTTGTACTTCAATATTGTTGAAAAATCCAATCAAATTAACCTCTCAAGAATCTGTGACATGGCATTAACCATAAGACTTAGAAACCTTTAGGTCTAGCTGGTTCATGACCTCTAGTGGAATCACATTATTGGATGCACTATAATCTAACATGAAGTTGTGAACCAACTAACCTTTAATCAACAAATAAGTATAAAATGGATAAATAACTTGTTGGTTACTAGTAGACACTAAGCCCAAGTAAATCTTAGGAATTTCTTGGATATTGGTTTGTACCTCCATATTTTCTTATGATCACTTGTAGGTTCTAAGGGATGCTCACAAATAGTTGGGGCATTGATATGTAATAGATCCCTCCCTTTGTGCTCTAGGATTCTAAGAAATTCCCTCATTGGAACTTCAACTTTTAGTTGTCTCAATATTAGAGCCATATCAATGGGATAATATATATGCAAATGAGTAGAAAACAAGATAGTCAAAAAAATTAGTATTAGGTATGAATACCATTACCTAATCACTAACAACAACCTCTTTGTCATTTTTAGGATTCTTTACTCCCTTACTAGGTCCCTACATTTCATTTTCTACTCTTCTTTTTTTATTTAGTTTTATAGTTGCTTTGATAGCCTTTTTTATAGAGATACATTTGGAATACATATTTTTCTTTGGAGGTGACTTACCTATAGTCCAATTCATGTTACTTTTTTCACTATGCTCTTTCTATTTTCCTTTATTTATTGGTGCAATATCACTTCCAACTTGACCTTTAGCACTTACTTTTCTATTTACTAGCTAGTACTTACTTTGAACCTATAATACAACCACATTAGTGAGAGACTTAATGTCTTCATTATATTTTTTTCTCTCTTACACCTCTATTGCATGATTTCCTTGAGCTAATTATAATTATAACTTGGTAGTTCATATTAAATATGATGGATATCTTGATCAAATTGAAGAATTCATCCTCTTTATAAGAATAGATATGGTCCACATCATTTTCATAGTTTTTAGGTTCACCACATTCATCTATAAATTCTTTCTCTTTTATAAGTGTTATAGTAACAACACACTTCATTTGATCATGAGGTAAATAGCATACATCACACCAAAATGAATCTTCTTGAATATTCATGTGAACCTTCCTCAAGGGATCAGGGGAGTTTCTCTGTTAGTGTCCTTAGATTTCTTATCTTTGAACCACTTAATTTTCATTATATTTGGGTCTTGTGCACCAATCACAGTTTTAGGTCCTCTTATGTAGTGTTTGACCTTTATTTAAATGTGTGGATTTTTTTTTTAAGGTAACCCCTTCTCATTTCATGCAACCCAATATGAGAGATCCTTCATTACCCCCATTAAGTTATTAAATTTATTTTCAATAGTGAGGAGCTTATTTTTAGTATCTAGATTTGGCCTTAAGAGGTTGACATCTTCTCTCTTGGCATTCTTACCAAATATTTGCATATTAATTTTAATATTGGTTGACATGGCATAAGCCTCCCTTAATGTCTAAGAATTCTTATAATGCAAGCAATATCCCAAATTTGCATCACATTTTCCATGGTAGAGGACCAAGCACATTGATTTATTTGGCCTCATATGGCGAGGAAATCTCCTCATTGTTATCACAAACCTCCATTGAAATTAGCAGCACTTTTATTTACTCTTTTTTTGTGGCAATTAGCTCATAGATTATAAATTTAAGAGAAATTAGTCTGTGTATTATAATTTAAAAACTCTCATAAATTCACCCCATGAATCTATGTTGCTATCTAAAAGGATTATATACCATTGTTTAGCACTCTCTTCTAGTGATTTCACAAAAAAAAGTCATCATGAAATATTTATCCTTTATCTTGTATTTGTCGACCAGAAAATGAGATAATAATAAAGCATGAATTAACTACAAAAACCACTAATTGTAGCTCAATCTAATACTCAAATCAATCAAACAATAAGGAACAATTGCAACATAGAAAACAATAGATTGATACAATAATACATTCCTATGTTACCCTTGAATGACCTGCATTGCTCCTCTCCATTTGATCCTTGCATTGCTCTCAGAATTTGTATGCATTGTATTGCTTCAAGCTTAAGTAACTGATAATCGATATAGGATGCCAAATATCAAAGATTCATGGTTATCCTTCAAAGAGGAATGAGGGATACTTTTATAGAAAGTATTGATTTGAATGGATGGTCAGGATTAAGAGGTGGATGATCAAGATCAAGGGTCAAGAATCCTTGAAAGGAATTGAGGAATGAGTTAACTGACTGCAACTGGTTGCAGGATTTCAATTAGCTATTTTCATGAGGAATTGATTGCTTCATTAACTCACACTGAGTGGGAGTGAACTAATTTGATTGATCGATGGACTGGCATTGATTATCTAGTCAACTGGAAGAGAGTGCCTTTTACGAATGAGGTGGAAATGCATGAGATAATAATTTATTTAAAATAATTAATTATTTGAGGAATGTGCAAGTGAGAATTAATAAGTATAATGTTGAGAGGAAATAGGATAATTAAATAATTAAAGTAATTATTTAATTTAGGAAGTGTGATTGTGGATAATTAAATAATTACGATAATTATTTAATTTAGAAAGTGAGTGAATGCTAATTAAATAACTAATAATATTGTGGGAGGTAGGGTGGGAAATTTTCCACATCCATTGTGGAAAGTCCATTTTTAGGGTATGATCGACATTGGAATGCTCAATTGGCAACCACATCATTTGGGCTTGGGTGCTGGCGAATTTTAATGGCATCATCATTATTTTGTGCCCCCTTCTATTTGTTCACATAATGATAAAGCATGTTTTGGGTTTACGATTGATAAGCTTGGGTTTTACAAGTCTTTTCATTGGCGCATGACTCCACCTCATCATATACTCCAAGGGTAGGGTGGGGAACATCAACATCTACAGGTTGGCTAGTGGGGAGGCTTGCACATCTTTATACAACATAATAATAAAGGGCGATATCTAGGCGTATCTCATATTTATTAATTTCATTAGGTGGCACCATTGTTGCAATTATTAGTTTTTTTCCTACTTCTTGTCTCTAGTTTTTTGGTAGTTGTTAATGGCGGAAAGGTCAAAATTTATAGTCAAGATGCCTACAGAATCACTCATGTGACATGGCGCAGACACCCCAATTCACCTTGACTACAAGGTTAGGCAACTGGAATTTCATGGAATTTATGATTAGTGGTTGAAGCACATTATGCTCAACATTGACCACCTCACTGTGGTCACGGTGAAAATGGTGTTAGGGAAAGGGCATTTGGAGAATCATGAAAAATTTCACGTCAACACCCACATTATGTCAAGGTTCTTGGCTTCTCTGCTAGACATTCACGTGGCCAAGGCAGAGGCGAAGGCCCTAGTGTGCAAACTCTTCAAGGAGAACTTGCTAGGTGGACTGGAGGAAATCCTATATGTTGTGATTCCTAGCTCTGGCGCTCCTCACCCATGTGGCTTGGCTCTTTTGCAGGTTCCCATTGAAGTCATCAAATACTATCCAATTTTGCTTGACCTAAAGGGCATGGATCTAGTTTGACACAGGAAATTGGCGGCCTATGAGGCAAATTATCTGAAGAAGGTGTTGCATCTAGAGCATGTGTGCGACTTTGACTGGGTCCTGAAATTTGATGCCTTTGCCAAGGCAAACGGGTTTCTGTAAGCTTCATTGTTGGTAGTATGTTTGACTCTTATGAATATATGTAAAACAATAGGTCTATGGTCTATAGGTAGTATAGTCTGACATTTAGTATGGCATATAGTCTGGTTCGACTCACTCTTTGGGTCTACAATTTTGTAATCTCAAATGGAAGGTTGGGGGTGCTGGCGTGTCTCAAACATTGGTGTTTATTTTGGGGGCTTCCTCTTGTGCAGTCGTTTTGTACCCTTT
>VDFB02247132.1:0-10820 GCA_007258455.2 Sequoia sempervirens
TAGTGTTATCCCCACTTGGGTGAAACATCACTTGCACATTGTACCTTCCTTTTCAACGCTCACAACAAGATTTTCTTCGTCTTTTCCCGTATCGACATTGACACCCAACATTGTAGGTGATGGCGTTAAATCCAATTCCAGTCACATATTCATATGGAGTAAATGCGAATCTACCATGAATGGCGAGGAAGTGTCAATATTCAATGGAAAAGCTTCGGTCGTTGTATGTTGTGGTTAATATGTCTGTTCTTTATATCGGGTTGGGTTCCCATATAAGGAGTCTCCATATTGATCACAGCATGTAATTGATATTTATTCATTCAAATTGTTTTGTTAAATTATGCTGAGCATTTTTGGGAATACTTAAAGTTAGTTTGATTGGTTCTACCGTCATTGTGTATATCAATTCTAGTGGTGAGTTTCTCTATTTTTTTTTATAGATTTTCTTGATTTGCTTACAAAGTTAGGAATTCTATTTAAAGATTGGTAACCTTTTTTTTAAGATACACAATATTTTGATCTAACAAAGTATAAAAAAGACCTGTCATTTACAATATTGTGTTATGTTAGAGTAGAGTGCTTGAACAACAAGTTCTAGATTATAAATTAGATGGGGAAACATAGTTATCATTTAATCTCCAAAAAATCTTAAGAATAGTCTTTATACAAGCTTCAAATATTAAGTTGTTAGAGACATCAATACCAAACAAAGTAGATTTCTAAGCTAGGGTTTTGTTGAAAGTAGTAGGAAGGTGTTGAAAAACTAAATGCCGAGTTTCCTTAACAAGAAACAATACAAAAAAGTGTGTTTGACCATCTCATTTCTATCATAGAAGTGCAATCTAGAGTATAAGACTAGGTTTGAAGAAGAAAATATAATCATTGGTGAGGATTTTTGAATGGAGAACTTTCAAAGTAAGACATTTAGCTTGGAAACGAGTTGTGATTTTCTAAGTTGTTGAACTAAGCTTAATCAACCCACAGTTTGGATTAACACATTTCCACTTAGTATTCAACCTTTGGTCATATTACAATAAGGAAATGAACAATCTATGTATAACTTTGAGAGGAAACACATTGCATTTGCTTCCAATCAATCACCACCAATCCTTGAGAAAGTTACAAGCTCAAAAGGGTGACATCTTGAGTTGTAGGTTGGGAGGCATTCATTCAGGATTGAAGGAAGGCAATGATTTGGGTATCAATGAGTTAGAGGGTGAAATTCCAATTAGATTTTCCTAGAGGTTTTCAAAGAGAGATGAAGAAGATACCATAAGCCTATAAAGAGTTCAATTCACCATTTTAACATTTTCTTAGCAACATTATTTAACTGGAGTGTCGGGTTGCTTATCAAGTCCAATCAACAAGTTCCACCAAATTGATGAGGTGGGAAAACTAAGTTCATGTTGGAGATATTGACCATGTTATTTATTATAAGAGATAGGAGATCTCTTGCTAGGCCTTTTAAATATTTTTTTATCTCAAGTGAAGCATGAAACTTAAAGAAAGGAGCTAGCAGAATCTTATATTTCCAGCTTATGTCAATCTATGATCCCTTAGGTAAAGGTATCCTAGTAAGAGCTCAAACAATTCATTTTTCTCTAAGGCCTATATAGCCTATGTGTAGAGCTCAATGATGCCAATACATCCCATATTTGTAGTTTGTATTTAGTGGGACCATGAGGATACATGCATGTCCTTTTTTTGCCCCACTTAGTTGAGAGGAAGTTATGGATGACCTTCGAGATTTTCTTGTAAAAGGATTTTAAAGATATAACCTATAGTAAGAGATATAAGCATGGATAGCAATGAGTAATTTTTTAACCTTAATACACTTGACCATAAAAAATAATCCATAGGATCCACTTCGACATATCAATGAGATTAAATATTGAGGTTGAATGGAAATCTTAGGTATTTAGATATTTCTCCATGCTTGATGAGCCATTATTTAGAAATAATCCAAGGAAGGAGGATGAGAATGAAATAAAGTATTTCATCCAATGTATTAAACTTGGGAATAAGAGATAGAGCAATATATCAATAGTGCATCAAAAACATCTTGCTTTGTTTTAAAAAATAAAATATTATCATTCTCAAAATAAGAGTTGAGGATAGAAGCTTCATTAGGGAGAGAGATGTCATGAATATGGTTTTGGGATAGGTCATGTTGGAGCAAGTAGGTGAGGTAATCAAAAGGAAGGGCATGGGAACTAGAAGGTGTGAGAGATAGAGGGATTTATTGTTGGATCTAGGTCTTTGGAAGGATCAATTGAAATCCTAGCCACATTAGCATGTTACAAATAAAGTTCCATAATATCTTTTTTCATAAGACATGAAAAAATATAGTAGGACAAGAAGATCATCTTGGTAAGGCTATTGGTCCCATTAAATTAAGCTTCGAGAAAGGAAAAATTTACATAGGATGAACATGCCTCTCAAAACCTCATCTTCTAACTCCAAAGAATATTTCAAGTGATGCCTTTGATCCTAGTGTCAAGAGATATTTTATAGGGTGTGTTTTAAGGTTAATAGGTTGCTACTTAGCCATTATATCTTGATTATTACCTTTAGGAAGATTCTTAATCATTCATCTATTGATAAAATAACTGAGGGGCCCATTCTTACAAGAATTTATTGATAAACATATTATAAGTCTTTATGATATGAGGCCACATTCCCTTGAGGAACTCATGAAGGAAACTATCAATAATAGGATTTTTTTCATTGGCCATGAAGTGGAGGGAATCGTCAAAATTTTCCAATTAAAAAGAATGGTCTAGATGTTGTTGGTAGTCCTTATAATTTTTTGTGGGACGCAACTCCCGATTACATTTAACCTAGGGTGTTTGAAAATAGATTCTAGTAATATTAATGAAGATGTTCTTGATTTCTTCATTTCTAGCCTATTCAATTATTTGTATCTGATAGAGATGGCACCTTTTCTTATTTATTATTATAGTGAAGGAACTAGAAGAATAATTTAGTTCATTTTTCACCATTTTAATCCAATTTAGCCTAGCTCTTATTTAGTACCCTATCCTTTGTAAACTTGAAATTGTCACATTTTGTTTTTAGTAACTATTATATCTTATTAGAGATGGATATCTATAGGGGAAGAATCAACAAGGGCTTTACCTTTCTTAGTTTGTAAACAAACAATTTTCACAATTCTCTTTCTTCTCTAGAATATCTTATAGTCATAACCTCACATGAAATTAGTGCAACAAGTGAGATATTCCCCCCCCCATTTGATATGGGTTTCATCCATGGTATGCAAAGGAAAACACTTTATATAGCCTAAAAGTTTGCTATAAAATCAAGTTGAAGGATATGGGAGGTATTAAGCTTGCAAGGGAAATAAAAAGTTGTAAAAGGTTGATGAGTCACTCAATAAGAAAGCAAAGTGGGAAAATGGTCAAAAAACATAGTGGTGAGATCCAAATGAAAAATATGACTAGTACGGAAGAGGATAAATTTTAGAGTGTGAGAGACATAAAAATGTTTTGGGTCTAAGTTTACAAAGCATGTTATTTGATCTACATTAAATCTAAGTGAACCAATGAGGGAAACACAAGTCCTTTGCATGGATAGGGTAAAAATTACTAAGAGATTGGTGATTTATGACCTAAGCATTAAATTATGATTGAGGTAATTTTTTGGATTGATCTAGTTATGGTTATAATGGTGCTCAACCATATTTAATATAGCCCCCACCACCCACTTTATCTTGTGTAAGTTACTCCTCATCCAATCCCATAAGAGGATTCTCTCACTAAACTTATTGTTAGAACAAAAATATACTGAGGGGGATGAATCAGTATATCCCTCAAAATTAATTCAAGATTTAACTTGTCCAACTTATCAATCAAATTTGCAATAGTCTAAATTGATAACACATGCAAAAGAAAAAATAGAAACATAGAACACCAAAATTTACGTAGAAACCCAACAAGGGAAAAACCATGGTGAGAAAAGTTGCTTGGAGCTATTGTCCAAATCCAACATCACAAATGAATTAGTAGTTACAATAGATTTAAGTCCTTTAACCTAAGGAAGTTTACAACTCCTTGTTTACTTACCGAATAAGGCTACAAACTTTGAATACAACTATTTCAAGAATCAAATGCCAAAACACAACTGCAACACTATTTTTGCCACCAACTCATTGACTTAAGCACTTCTACACTTCTTTCTGCCTTTGGATTACTACCTTTGGAACTCACACTTGCTCTTTTACCTTCAACTCACTGCGTCTAGCACTCTCACACTTATGCTTTCGACTCACTGCCTCCAATATATAGAAAAACACTTTTCTACAAATTCACTCACATTACTTTGCCTTCAACACACTGTTGTTAGCATATTACATTGATCGCACATTGAACACTTTTTCCTTTTCGAACTCACACACTTGATCTTTATTTTATACCTTCCATAACCTTCAAAAAATTTCTCCTTGTCGGTCATCCTGAAACATATGAACATGAAATTTGCAATGGTCATAAATGAATCAAATTTAATTCATTTGTAGGAAAGGGAAAATAAATGTTATCCAAACTAGGAGATAAGTAGGACCTATTTCAAATCTTTGTGTATCCCTACACCAATGCACACAACTTAGAACACTAAGTCAGCTCAGCAAACACTCAACCCTTAAAATTATATTAATTTTCATATCACAAGTGGTACCAGAAAAAGAAAGCTAGCATCACACGGATCACTTCATGAGCATCAAATGATATTCGATAGTATTTGCATGACCTTCTTTTGTAACATTATACAAATTTCCTATTGGAATAGGAAAAAAAAATGCATAACCATTATCTATCGCGAACCTAAGACAACACAATCTTGGATATATCTTTGGCTTAACTCAACTTGCTTACAGTACTACAAAATTGAAACTTAACAATGCGACAAAAATGAACATCATAATCACTCCCTTTGAACCACAAGATCTCAACACCAATTGCGGAGAAATGTGGAGCATTTCTCATAACCTTCCATGACTGCAGCAACACAATCATCACTTTTCTTACATAGGAAACTTCTACAGTAACATACATGATTTTAAAATTAGAAAATACATGCTTCATACTTCATTCTATCTACTATTGAAACTGCAAGACCATATCTTAATAAGCGGAGGAATGCAAATCATTCTCCAAAGCCTTTTCTAAGCACTTTCCTTAGGCACTAACTGAGAGAGATTCTTCTATACAAAATTGATGTCGGATAGTAGATACAACATCCACTTAAATTCATATACATTCCTAGCAGGGCCCCAGCAGAGTTGCATGGCAGAGCTATACTAGTTTGGTTATATTACCAAGGCACATCTACTGTTGGAATGGTGCACTAAATGTGAATATGCTAATATATCTGGGGATAGGATTATTTCTAACAAATACCTACAATGGGTTGCAAAGGAGGAGGTTCCTGTAGTGTCAAAAAATGTTGTCGGTGACATTTTCACACTTGTTTAGGCCCTCCTTGTAAAATTGAAGCATAATAGTGCCTTTACTTAGTGTTGTAATGTGTTTAACATAATCACATTAGGTCTTGGGCCCTTGTGAATCAAATAAACTTAATCCCACCTTATTTTAGGTGTTGTAATACACTTTCACACTCTTCAAGTATTTTAAAGTCTCATTTAATGCATCTTTTCAAGGATAATCCCAAAACAAATCAACATCAATCATGAATTCAAGTGTTTCAGAGTTAAATGGATTAGATTTAGTGATGGGACTCATTCACCACAGCCAGGGGAATGGAGTCCCACCCATTTGGGTCTTGATCACAGCTTCACACCTTTCTAAGTATTTTTGAAAATGGTCCCATAAATTGTACTAATGGGAACTCATTGTTCATACACCTTGGTGAATGACTCCCATTTATTAAAATTAAAATTAATTCAAATTGTCTTGGCAAATTTTTATCACTAAATCTGATGATGTGTTGTGGCTTGTAGTGTTGTAATTTTGGGAATTCTTGCATGAATTAAGTATAAATACAAGGGTTTTTCTATATTTTACACCTATCAAAGTTGGATAGGAATCCTTATAGAGAATTTTAGTTCCACAGGCATCCAATGCTTTACAAGAGCATCAAGAGAGTTTACAAGAGCCTTTCTAAGGAATTCAAGGGTAGAATTCTTCATCATTTGTTGCAGCAATTCAAGATACATCATCATGTCAAGATCATCAATCATCAAGCATGTTGTTGAGCTATTATTGTGATGTAGCATTGAACCAATGTCGACATTGTTCTATATACCTATTGTCAAAGATCAAGATCTATATCCTTCTTGGCCACTTCATTAGGATTTGCAAATTTAAAGACATGAATTTACAAGGCATCATTCAAGGTATCATTTCCATGATTCATGTTCTTTTGTTCCATGTTTCATGTTTAATTTGGTTTAGTGGCTACCAAGGGTTTTGACCAAGGCAAACCCTATTCCTAACAATCAACCTCTCTCTCTCTCTCTCTCTCTCTCTCTCTCTCTCTCTCTCTCTCTCTCTCTCTCTCTCTCTCTCTCTCTCTCTCTCTCTCTCTTTTGTGTGATTGCTAGATCCAAGTGCTTTGAAGACTTGAAGATCCTTTGAAGATTAGAGTTGCAAGGTTGGGAAGGGGACATCAAGCCATCTGGGTTATCATCTTCACAAAAAGTCACCTTGAGTTTGGAAATCAGCAGTTTAGATCCATAAATCAATTTGGGAGAAAAGAGTAATTGTTGAAGTCTGAATCTCAGCACTTTAGATTCCTAGAAAGGTAGAAATGAGGACCCAAATTCACGAGTGGTGAATGGAGTCCCCTTCTGAGGAGTGTTTTCAAGGTTTTACAATTTTGGATTACCCAGGAAACTTGTTCCTATAAAGAAACCCTTATTTGGGATCAGTTAAGCCTACTAATGGTGTATGAGTCCCAATAGGCATATATTTCAAGATTTGTAGAATTTTTAGTCTTCATTCAAGGGTTTACAAGTTTCCATGTGCACACTTCTGATTTTACAACTTTATGTTATGATTTATATGCATTTCTAGGTCATTCATTCAAGTTTCATGCAACACTAGGTTTTGTCATTAGATCTTCGATTTCATTTGTCTTTCCAAGCCCTAGCTTGGTGGTGAACCTCTCATTCAACCTCAATCTCTAAAAATACCCAAGGATACCCTATTGTCAGATCTCTTTCCCTTTTCCTCATTGGATTGAGATCTTTAAGGTGTGCTTGAGTGTAGCAAGTGTGAAATAGGAACCCTATCTATGTGCTCTATCCATCAAAGGTGGGGTAGTAATATTTTCGTTGCCACAGTTCCTCAATTTATTCTTTTGAGTAAAGGCTTTGTGAATTGGGAAAAACTTAAAAAAGGAGCTAATCTGATCAAGAATGGTTTGTTCTGGATTTGGAATAGGGAGTTTGATGCTCTCTTTTGGTATGACTCTTGGGATGGTTTTTCCCCAATCATGACTAGGCATCCTAATTTTTAGGATCTTTGTCAATGTTTCCTAGAGGTAGGTTGGTCTCGGGTTGAGGATTTCAAATATTCTTAATTTTGTGGGCAAGTGGAGGTGTCTAGATTGAAGGACCCTATTGAGTGTCCTACTGGGGGTTTGGAAGAGGATCATGTTAAGTATTACTCTAGCTGGTAGAGGGTGCAACTCAATCAAAGAGAGGGATATTTTGGGTTGGAGCTTTGATCCTAAGGGGGTTTGCATAGTGGCTAGTGGTTATCAACAACTAATTTTTTAGAAGTATGGGGGGTTGGAAGTTTCATGGTGGAAAAACATATGGAATAAGTTTTCTTGGCCTAAGTGTAATTGCTTCTTGTGGACTTTAGCTTTGAATAGATGCTTGACTTGGGATAATCTTTGTAAGTAGGGTTTTTAGGGACCATTTGTATGTGCTCTCTATGGTTCTTGTGAGGAGGATTTCTCCCACTTGTTCTTTTGATTCCCTTTTTCTAAGCTCATTTGGCACCTTTGGTGGGGTATTTGGAGACATCCCTATGTTCATGCCTCTTCATTGATTGAATTATGGAGTAGTCTAGGGAGGCCTCCGACTAAGGCTTATTTCCTCTAGATTGTTTGGAATATTGCTCCCACTTTCATCCTATGTCAAATTTGACTTGAGAGGAATCATAGGATTTTTTGTGGAAGCAAGTTAATGATTCAATAGGTTTGGCAAAGAGTTGTTGGCATGATTCAGGAGGCTGTGGAAGCTAGGTGCGAAGTGTCTTTTCCTTTGGAAAGGAGTGATAAAAATATTGTGAATATCTTGGCCATGCATGGTCTAGCATTTGACTCCTTCTATGTTTGAAGGGGTTGTCATGCTAAAAAAAGGTTCAGAGAGATGGTGGTTGGTCCCCCCCTCTAGTGGATATTTTAGAGATCAATACTGATGTCTCCTCAAGGGGTAATCCTGGGCTTGTTGGGATTGGTGGTATTGGAAGGGATAGCTCTGGAAAGGAAATTTTATTCTTTTCTATTCATAAGGGGTAGCAAACCAACGACTTTATCGAATGTTTGGTGATTTTGGTTGCTATTGAGAGAGCTAATGCTCTTGGTTGGTGCAAGAACATCTATGAATTTGATTCTCAAAAATTGGTTAATTTGTTGACTAAGCAGAAGTTGGATGGGTTTAATTTGCAACTTTCCTTTGTTGTTAGGAATATTCTATGTCTGAGCTCTATGCTTGAGTCTATTTCCTTCACCCACATTAATCGATCTAGTGGAATAGGGTTGCTGATTGTTTGGCCAAATGGGCCTTTGAGCAGATTGGTGGTTGGAAGGTTGAAGGATGGAAACAATTATCCCAAGATAATTCCCAAGATCTTGAGAGGCTAATCTTGGAGGACATGTTGGATGATGTTTCATGTTGGTTGGTCTTGATGCATGTTTTGTATTTTTGTGGATGTAATAAAAAATTTTACCCTCTTTTAAAAAAAAATGGAGAAGTGACAATATTCATCAAAAGATATTCATTTAAATCATATGTTGTGGATAATATTTGTGGGTTCACATAAATTGTTAGCATGTTGATCAAAACATATATCTTAATTATTTACATGGAGTGATATTCATTCATCTAATTATTTTGTTAATGTGTGATGAACATTTTAGGAATACTTAAAGTTAGCTTGCTTAGTTCTACCATTATTGTATAACATGGGTCTAATAGAGAAGAGACTACCAACTCTAGTGGTGAGTTTCTCAAATTTTTGATAGATTTTATTGATTTATTTACAAAATTAAAAATTTGTTAAATGAATAGTAGTAATTTAAATTATGATATACATTATTTTGATCTTACAAAGCATGAAAAATATCCACCATTTACAACATTATGTTAGAGTGGAGTGTTTGAACAAAAAAATCTAGAGGATAAGTTAGATGGGGAAACATAGTTATCATCTTAATATCCATAAATACTTAAGAATAGTCTCTATAGAATCTTCAAATACTAGTTTGTTCGAGACATCAATACTAAGAAAAGTAGATTTCCAAGCTATAGTTTGGTTGAAAGTAGTGGGAAGGTGTTGAAAAAGTAAGTGTGAAATTTTCTTAACTATGAAACAATACAAAAAAGTATGCTTGAACATCTCGTTTCTATCATAGAAATGATTTAGAGGATAAGATTAGATTGTAAAATAGCTAGTCTGATAGATGAAACATTGATTAAAAAACTTTATGTAATTGAAATTTTAAAGTATATCAATTGTTAATTTACACATGTGGGTTATAGAAAATCGTGATTAATGTACAACAAGTGAGTTGTATGAAATCTTAAATGAACTAACAAAATATTATTTAAACAAACAAACAATGTGTGTTGTATAATTAATAAGATCAATTAATAAACATAGAAATTTTGAATAGCTCATCCTAATTTAGCAACATATAGAAAATGTAAAATAATGAATTCTTAAAAAATCAATGAAAAAATTATATCTTTTAGGAATGAAATTTATTGCTTGATTTGTGGACTTGTATCATATTGGTTGATTTTTTGTAAGCATATATTGAACTTGGTTGCATATTCAATATTTCATTGAATTAATTTAAATTTTGTGTAGTTTATTTAAATCTATGAATAAACTATTATTTTCTTTCAATTTTTTATTTTTTCTTTTGTCTATATTTATGGTGGGTCTTACATGTAGTCTACATCTTGATGATACAAGGGTGGATGTAAGTTTAAAAAATAAATCTATTAATTGTGGATAAATTTGATGTAGAAGTTAAAATGTGATGTCAGTCAATATTTGAGCATTTATGTATAGACATATTTGATTATCTTCATGTATTTTACTATGTTTTCTTTCACCTTTTACATTTATCATAGAACAAACACATGGAATGAAGTAATGCAATGTTATGCTTCTGTTTTGAAACATAATTTTTGATTACTTGTTGAAAGTGATTTTTTAATGAGCACATACAAAATATTCAATTGTACTTGCTTGTTATAGAAATATTTACACATAAAATTTGTTTTTTTATGTTTTAACGTTAAATACAAGATTTAATAGATATGTTTTCTCACATAATCATCAATATGATCATAGATATTAAAATAAGTATCTTTATTTTAAAATAGAACACTTACATTGAATAGATATTAAATAACTATGACAATTTATGTAAAGTAAAAGAAAAACTCGTACATTTATTAATCAATACATTTAATATTTATTTATTTAAAATTAACAAGCTTGCATTATAAACATTTGATAATAGATTTATTTATATCTGAAATGATTATTAAGAACATAATGAATAAATTTCTTCTAAACTAGACCCCATAACTATTCACT
>VDFB02247133.1:0-15323 GCA_007258455.2 Sequoia sempervirens
ACAAGATAGCTCGATAAGATAAAGATAAAGCCTAAAACTTAGGAATTAAATATGCCTAAGTAAACTTATGCTAATGTGTAATTAAATATTAATTACACCAACAGGAAGATGCACATGTGAAAGAACAACCAAATCGATCTGAGAATGGAGAAGAAGAAGAGGGTTTAGATAGTTCATAGGACGTGTAGAATGAGCACACAAAAGAAGAAGAATAGGTAGAGCCCATTAATCCTACCTAAAGGAGGCCCACAAGGCAACTAAATCTAGTTGATAGGTATAGCACATCAAATTTCCATTGTATATTTTCTTTGTTGAGTACTGATGATGAACTTAGATCCTACAGGGAGGCTCTCTCTTCGAAGGAAAATGAGTCTTGGTTGTAGGCCATGTCGGAGGAAATGATGGCTTTGGATAGTTGTGGCACCTAGGATCTTGTTAGTTTTCCCAAAGGAAGGAAGCCCATTGGATGCAAGTGGGTATTTAAAAAGAAATTTGGAGCAAATGGTTAGTTAGAGTGGTACAAGGCCATATTAGTGGCTAAGGGCTATTCCTAGAGAGGGAGTTGATTTTGGTGAAATTTTCTCTCCTATTGCTAAATTGAATTCTATTAGATTCCTATTATCTATTACCATTGCTTGTGATTTTGAGATAAAACAAATGGATGTTAAAATTGCTTTCTTGCATGGGGATCTTGAAGAGGAAATTCATATGCGACAACTTGATAATTTTTTTGTGAAAGGAAAAGAACAATTGGTTTATAGGTTGAAGAGATCTTTATATGGTTTGAAATAGTCACCCAAGATGTGGTCATAGAAGTTTGATGCTTTTGCATTGAATTTGGTTTTTCTTAGGAGCAAGGAGGATCATTGTGTTTACTTTAAAGCTATTGATTATCAAATTCTAATTATTATCTTGTATGTTGATGATATATTGTTTATTGGTAACAAGGTGATGATTAGTGAGCTCAAGACATAGCTTTTTGACACATTTGATATGAAGGATTTTGGGGCTGCAAAATATATTCTTGGGATGGAGATCAACAAAGATTGGGTTCAAAAAAATCTTTGGTTAAGTCAGAGTAAGTATGTTGATACCATTTTGTAGAGGTTTAATATGCATGACTGTAAGCCAGTTAGTATTCCATTTCCGGTTGGTACTAAGTTGAGCTTAGATATGTGTCCTAATTTTGATGATGATTTTGAGGATATGTCTATGGTTCCTTATGCTATTGTCATTGGTAGTTTGATGTATACAATGGTTTGCACTAGATCGGATATAGCCCAAGCAATGGGAGTTCTAAGCAAGTTTATGTCTAACCCTGGTAGCAAGCATTTGATTTTTGTTAAGAGGGTGTTTAGATATTTGGAAGGTACTTTTGATTATTATTTGGTTTATCATGGTACTGATGATGTGGAAAATTCATTGGACATATAGGGGTTTGTTGAGGCAGATTGGGCAGGTGACTTGGATAGTCGAAGGTCCACTAGTAGTTATGTATTTACTTTGTTTAGAGGTGTAGTGAGTTGGGTGAGTAAGAGGCAACCTATAGTTGCATTGTACAACACTAAAGCATAGTATATGGCTGCTACACATTCCTCTAAGGAGGCGGTATGGTTATAGAGGCTTGGTAATGACATTGGTTTTGATTGCAAGACAATGAGGATTGGATGTGATAGTCATACTGCTATTTGTTTGACCAAAAATCCTATGTATCATGCTTGTACCAAGCATGTTGATGTTTAGTATCAATTTGTGTGAGATATGGTTGATAATGGTAGAAAAGGTGACACTTTGGATAATGTTGTAGATTATCTTATGAAGCCAATGACCACTGTTGAGTTCTCTTGGTCCAGGAAGGCCATGAGCCTTTATCATTGTACTTGATTTTATGTTTTGTATCTCTTGAATGTAATTACAATGTATAATATCAAGTGGGAGAATGTTAGGATAAAGTGACATTAACCTTGTAATCCTATGCTATTTGTATGTCTCGACGTTCCTTGGAATGTGTTATAGGGTCCACATGAGAGAAAAATATTAAATTTTGGCATGATGTAATTATAGTTTAAAAAGGATTCAATTTCAATGGAGGTTACACATCAAATATGAATAAGGCATATTTCTTAGGCATCCAAAATGGAATATGAAAGGTCTTGGATGGGGCACCCAATATTGGAGAAGAAAAGGTGTCTATTGGTGTTCTATCGGGGAGCGAAAAGGTCATTGGAGCATCCTAAAAGAAAGGAGTTGGACAGGCTATGAGTTAGGCGCCCATGTGGGAGTCTTGAATTTGTAATCAATGTTTTATTATGTCTTTTGGTTTTCCACGAAGAGGGGTGTGGGTTTTTGCAAGTGGTTTTGTACCTTTTGTTTTGGTTTACCATTCATGGTTTTACCTCCCATAATTTCTATAAATTGGAGCCATGGGATGGTAGTTTTAGATTGAGTTCTTGTAAGTAACAAGGTGCTGTCAGGTTGATCAAAGATCATTAGTGAAGTGTATTATTGTGTACTCTCATTCGAAGATTAATAATATACTTGCCCTCTTTTGTTGTGTGGATTTTTTCCCTGAAAGAGATTCTCCACATAAATTTAGTCACATTTTGTTTGCTCGTTTTTATATTGCGATGTATGTTGCAATCACATATTTACTTCTAATTTGGTAATCTGATTTTCAGATTTGAATTCACTTGAATAAGTTCATATTGTAGCTTTCCTTCACCTTGTTTTCAACAGCTTGAACGAAAGCATAAAGCTCAAGATCATAAGCTGAATACCTCTTTGTTGCATCATTTAACTTATCACTAAAGTATGTAATAAGTCTACCTTCTTGATTTAGGATAACTTCGATGACTACCCCATTTGCATCACATTCAATTGGAAAACTTTGTTAAAATTAGGAAGTGCTAGTACAGGTTCTATGATTTTCTTGTTCAAAAACTGAAAATTTCTGTCAGCAACATCAATCCAAACAAACTTTCTTTTATCCCCTCTTACAATATCTGAGTGGTGCACAAATTCCACTAATTTTTTGATAAATTTCTTATAAAAACTTGCCAAACCATGAATTTTTCTTACCTCATAAGCAATTTTAGGAGCTGGCCAATCAATTATGGCTTTCACTTTCTCCTTGTCCATTTTTAATCCACCTTGAGAAATCACAAAATCAAAATACAATAATTGTCCCCATGAATAAACATTTATTGATATTAATCAACAATCTTTTTTCTTACAATATTTGCATTACCATCATAAGGGGTTTGAGATGTTCTTCTTTTCTTGAGCTATAGATCAATATGCCATCCAAATACACAATCACAAATTAACATATGAAGGGCTTTAGAACTTCATTCACTAGTCCATAAATGTACTTGAAGCATTGGTAAGATCAAATGACATAAAAAGCCATTCATACAACCCCTCATTAATCTTAAATGTAGTTTTCCATTCATCTGCTTCCCTTATCCTTATTTGATGATAACCACTCTAGAGATCAATCTTAGAAAAATACTAAGATCCACACAAACAATCAATCAAATCATCTATTCTTGGAAGAGGGAACCTATACCTAATGGTAATCTTGTTTATTTCTCTTGAATATGTGCACATCCTCCAATCTCATTTCTTTGGCACCAATACAACTGGTACTACATATGGGTTGACTTTATTTTATCAAAACTTTTTCTAATAGTTCTCACACTTTCTTCTTGATCTCTGCATTTTCTTGTGGAGTCATCTTGTAGGCAACTTTGTTTGTAAACTTGCACCAAGTATTAAGTCAATATGATGACTAATGCTCCTAATAGGTGGCAGCTGATTGAGAAACTCATTCACCATCATATCAACATACTCTTCCACTATGGCTTGTAACTCTTGAGGCAACTTGTTCAACTTGATTGCTGTCATCACAGTTCTAGGTCTAATTACTAATGCAAAACCCATCTTTTCCTCTTTCATTGCATTCAAGAATTCCTTCTCACTCACCATCAAGATAGTAGTACTAGTCACTTGTCCATATTCTTTTTATTTCAAAGGAAACAATGTATGCTTTCTACCATCTTTTTCAATAGTATGTGTTTTGTCTTCCATCATGAATAATTTTCCTATCATATTGCCAAGGCCTTTCCAACAACACATGGCACACATCCATTGGTATTACATCACAAAGAACCTTATCTTTATAGCTTCCAATTTGAAATTCTACCCAAAATTGTTCATTTACTAACACTTGTCCTTTATTGAGCCATGAAACCTTATATGGGTTTGATGTGGATTTCTTTTCAACCCAAGCTTCTCTACCATTTCTACTGAAACTCAATTATTAGTGCTACTTGAATCAATAACCATTTTGTAACATTTACCTTGAAATTTGCATGATGTCTTAGAAAAAGTCTTTCATTGGGTAGGTTCTCTCTCCTTGGGTTGTTTGATCAACACTCTTCTCATCGACAAAGACTCTCCAACTTCAGGTTCTTATACATGGGATGAAGATCCTACACTTCTTCTGTTTGGACTACTCGATTTCTACCCTCAATCCTTGAGCTGCTTGCTTGAGGGTCTTCTGGATATTCCCAAAATCTATGACCCACAAACTTATTACATTTGAAACATTTACCAGTAAAACCACTACCTCTTTATGTGTGTGCACCCCTAAAATAAGGTCTTCCTCTAAACCCACCTCTTGGATTATGTGATTATTCTTGGAAAGGAATTGGTTCTGAATTTTCTTTTTGAACCAAATTTCATCCTCCTTGTTGTCCACCTCTGAAATTTCTACATCTACATCTATTTTTCTGATTTCATTTTCTATTCAACTTATCCCCCGCTTTTAGAGCAAACTGGTAACACTCTTCTATTGTCCTTGGGTTGATTAGGCTAAGTTCATCTCGAATATTGTATCTTAACCCATTGAGATACCTGGATATATTCTCCATTTCTTCTTCCCTATGTCCAGACTTGATAGTTAATCTATAAAACTCCTCTGTATGCTCTTTGACACTCATCCCTTTTTGTTTCAAATTTTGGAACTTCTCGAAGAGGTTAGTTTGATAGTCAGTAAGAAGGAATTTTGTCTTAAGTTTTGCTACCATTCTATCCCAAGATTTAACTTTATGCTTACCTTTCTTTCTCCTCTCATCTTGTAAGAAATCCCACCAAAGAGCTGCATGGCCCTTCAATCAAGTACAAGCAAAATTCACCTTGTTTTCATTAGGAACATTTTCATAGTCAAAAGTATTTGTCCAATTCTATAACCCAATCAATGCGTTTCTCCATCTAAACTACCTGCATAGGTAGGGATATCTACCTTTGGTTTGGACCTTTGTCCCATGATTACCTTCAGCAATCTATCTATTCCTCTATCTACGAGCTCTTCAACTTCTTCTACTTGTGGTTCTTCCTCTCTATCACTCACATCTCCTATGATGACTCCTCTTCTTTGATGTTCCTCTACTGTTGCGAGTCTAGCATCCAAACTCACTCTCAAATTCCTTATCTCTTCAAGAATGACCTCTGTCATCTAGACACCTCCTCTTCCACCTCCTCTCATTCCTCTTTTAGGTGACATTTTGACTTCTCAATACAACTTACCAACACACAATCAAGTATTTCTTGTATCTTTCAGGTACCAAACCTGCTCTGATACCAAATTGGTGTAGAAGGAAAGAAATTTGCAGCAAAAACACAATGATCAATGACTTGTTTGACACATTGTCTCTTCTTAGTAGCTTTGTTTTAAAACAAGTATGATGGGACAACAATTTTTATGGAGGTTATTGGGAATATAAACACACTTTTAGACACCCTTTGTAGAGATGCAACTCCTCTTACAATGACATCCTCCAAAATGAAAAAAAAATCTTTCAAAATGTGATGCAAGAGCATCTAGGGGTACTAGAAATCTTGCATCACCAAAAATATTGCTAATTTATTTTTGCTGTTTTCAAAAGGGCCAAGGTGTGTGGAAAATAAATGTTTTAATTTGCAATAATGTGATTTTCCCTTGTGGTGATATGTAAATGCAATTTTTGGAGGAAATATGTTGAGGTAAATGTTTCTAAGGCATTTAATTGGGAAAATACTCCTTTTGGGCATCCCATTCTTGGTGGGGACCATTTGGGGTGCATGTGCTTGCATGTTAAATTGTACGCCTTGCATGCAATTGCATGTTTGTGCCACAAGCTTTGCATGTTGCTGCATGTTCATATTTGGAGCCGTCAGAGTCGTTGAGAATCAAAGGTGTCATAATTGACCAAATTTGATTGGCCATGGTTTAGGTGCCCATGTGAAGTCCATGTGAGCATTGCGTAATTTGATTATTTTTATGATTATTTCTCCAAATGGGGCGTGGGTTTTCCAAGGAGGTGTTTTTCTTGTGGTTTTGGAAAACCATAGTGGTTTTCTCATTCTAAAACTTCTATATTATGATGCCTTGTCATTTAGGGAGATGGATTTGGGAGTTTTTGTAGGCGAGATGGGGAGATGCTGCCGGATTGAAGAGAGGATTTGAAGACACCATTGTTGTAGATTTCTATTTGCATAGAAACCCATGTTTTTGGGAGCTAGTGAGTTCCACATTTTGAGAGATAGTGAGCTAGTGAAGTCGATTTGAAGGGAGCTTGAGAGCTTCAATAGAAAGAAGGTTGAAGGAGACCAAGAAGACATTTTTGTTGCAGGTTTGAAGGTGTACTACAAGAGCAAGAAGATTGATGATTTCATGGTTTGCTAGCAATAGTGATTCCTAATGATGAATGAAGGTTTGAAGGAGCTAGAATCAAGTGAAAGAAGAGAGATTGAGTGAAACCATTTTGTATTTGATTTTTGCTGTCATATTTCACTCTCATTTCAGATTTGTAATGTTTTTCATTAGCCCATATGGCTGCGAAGCAATATATTTTTAGACATGCTTTCTTGTTATGTAATTGAAGGAGATTTTGAATGAACAAAGAAGAATACTTCTTACAGATTTTTGTGTTGTTTCAAACCATTTCTAAATTGATTTTTTCAGATTGTTGTGAGTATGTGAATGAGGATTCATTTCTTACTTCATCCAAATGGATTGTTACTAGTCCTAATTAGCCCTCTATTTTTTTGAAATAATTCCCTTACACATGTCAAAATGGTACAAAAATTATTTGAACAATTGAAGTAGTTTCCCATAGACCTACAAACCAAATTATCAATTAGGTAGGTGTATTTCTCCCAAGACTCAAATTTCTTCCTTAAAACACTAGGTGGGTTTGGATAGGGTAGCGAGTGAAAAAAAAAGTTTTTTGATTTAATATCCACTTCCAAGACCTCAAACCACATGCATTAGGTCTGTATAGACGTTTAAAAACCAAAAACAATAAAATTAAACAAATAACTTCAAAATTTAGTTATTTTGCAAAAATGGAGGACTAGAACAATGGTAACACCATGCTAGCATACCTACAAACAAAAACTTCATTCCTTTTCTTTCTAGAATGACATAAAATTGTTTTATTCTATGTTTTCAAAGTGCATCATCCCTAACTACTTACCTCATCCCATGCAAACCCAACTTTACAAATTTAGCATTCAAAACCCCTAATTAGGTACTTGGGGTTGAGTAAAAACACCAAAATTTGAAATTTATGACTACTTAATTGTGTGAACTTAAATAAAAACCTCCTAACATGTGATTAAGCACCTAATAGTATATTCTAATGCAAATATAAAAAAGATAAAATGACGCTCTTGCATCAAAGATCTAGATAGAAAGGAAATTATATAAAATGATACCATTCAAGGTGAATGCTTTGCTTCTGCATTGCTAAGAGCATATGGAGTTCTTGCAAAGGTTTTCTTGAGACCAACCAAGTATTCTTTGTGGTAATGCAAGCAATTGGAAGCACAATTAATATATTGCACTTGTGAAAATTGGCAATAATAAGAATGTTGAAAGACATTAATGAACAAAGAAGCAAGGATTTCAAGAAGTTAATTATAGTTAAAATTAAACAATGACAAGGTGCACGACTACATGCTAAGAGACAATGTATTGAGTTGAAAATTCAGCTAATAGTTCTCCGTTTGGAAAGGGTGTAGGTCTTTTCAACCATTGCATATTTTATGCTTATTGCAGTAATAAATAAGAATTAATTTTCAATACATTTAAATTTAATTGATGCTTCAGTATTCTTTTACAAAAATAAAGAACATGGTTATAATTTACCATTCAAGACATCCTAATTCTTGCATGTATTATAATGTGTAGATAACATATGTTGTAAGCCTTGTTACAAATTTGAGACAATATATGAGTGAAAACATCTAATGTACAAAGATGCCAATGCATATTATAAAGAATTTAAGGCAATAATGAGTGAAACACCTAATATGCAAAGATGGCAATGCATATTATAAAGAACTTTAACTTGCTAATATAGTGTCACTCAGTATATGCTATAAGAGAAGTATTTAGAAATATATGATGTAACCCTTGGTACAAATTTGAGACAATATACAAGTGAAAACATCTAATATACAAAGATGGCAATGCATATTATAAAGAATTTAAGGCAATAATGAGTGGAAAAACCTAATATACAAAGATGGCTATGCATATTATAAAGAACTTTAACTTGCTAATATAGTCACTTAGGATATGCTATAAGAGAAGTATTTAAAGAGACTATCCAGGATTATCGAGTCTATACAACAATATGTTTTAAGGTGTGTAAAGTGAGGTAGATATTTAGTCTGTTATTTTCCCACTCCTATTGGTAAGACAAAAGACATTCTTGTGAAAAACGGTGGAGCTTTAAAAAAGGTGTAGACAAACAATATATACAAAGATGAAAATGCATATTATAAAAAAATTGAGACAATAACAAATGAAAACACCTAATATACAAAGATAACAATACATATTATAAAGAACTTTAACCTACTAATATAGTGTCACTCAAGATATACTATAAGAGGAGTATTTAGAAAGACTACTAGGATTTTTTTTTTTTTTTGATGGAGATCATTCACAAATTATTTATAGCTACTTGATATGGGAGCACGAGCCTTTTTGGGCTGAACCTCTTCGACTAAGAGCCAAGGACTGAGGGGTATCCATTCCGCCAAATTCGCTCGGGGCACAATTCCGGCCTCATCCCTTTTTCGGTGTTGGAGCCTTTACACTCAGCAAGACTTGATCCCTGGTGGGCTCATTTAGAACCTTTCAACTTCACTAATAGACCAAGAGCACATTGACAACTAACAGAATTTTTGAGTCTATACAACAGTATGTTTTGAGGTGTGTGTAAAGTGAAGTAGATATTTAGCCCATTATTTCCCACTCTGGTAAGGCTAGAGGCATGCTTGTGAAAGGCGGTGAAGCTTTAGAAGAGGTTTATAAGAGCAAATCTTGTTCACAATAAAAAAATCCTATCTGTAAGATGTAGCGTGCTAAGCGAGCTGGAAAGCTGCAGATGTGGGTTGTATTGTGGTTGTCTTTGAGATAAGATCATACATAGACCAATAAAGGACACACCTGAACTTTTAAAACTGAAAACTAAGGATCAAGGCTCTAAAATCAAAGATCCTCGCTGTCAATCGTGCCTTGACAACGAAGACCCCTGGTGGATTACTCTTTGATTTGGAATCTTGTGTGTCTTCCTTCTCCTTTGAATTCATGGTTGAAAATAAAGTATTTTCGTTTTATTGTTTGAAAAGGTTATTTTTATATTGTAGAATATTAAGAATTTATGCTATCGTTGTTTGCTTTGAAATTTGGGTTTGAAATTTGGGAGGTTGCATGTGTTTTTCATTGTTTGTTTAATAGTTTGAAAATGACTCCATTAATGGAGATTTGGGTGTTCTATTTATTTTATGAGTTTTCGAAAAATGATTAATTTTGAATTAAAATGTTGGGAGATGAATTAGTTTATGGATGTAATTAAATTAATTGGGAAATGTCAAAGCTTATGCATTGGTGATTGTTAGAGGTTTCTATGTATTCTTTAAACCCTCTTATGAGCTAAATTGAGAAATGGGCTTCTTATATTGTGTAGGTTGATAATGTGTAGAAATCTTGGAATATTTGTTAATTTCTCACCTTTTGGATATTAGAGATATAAAGTGTAGCATCTCTTTTTTCACACCTTTGGGATATTAGAGATCTAAGATGTAGTGTATTTCCTTGTTCATCTTATATATTAGATATCTATGTGTAGCCTATCTTCTTTGTTGCCTTCATTATTAGAGATCTAGGTGTAGTGTATTTTTCCTTGTTCATCTTACATATTAGATATCTAGGTGTGGCCTATCTTCTTGCTTTAGGTGTGGTGTATTTTCTTGTTCATCGTAGATATTAGAGATTTGGGTGTAATATGTTTCGAAGATTCACCATTTGGATAACTGAGAACCAAGGTTGATAACCATTCCATGCAATCCTTAAGCTACCATTGTCATTCTTACTCTTGGAATTATATGTGATTTCTCATGTGTTGAGAAAACCATGACCAAGTCTATTTGTATGTTGCCACTTGAGCACTTTGTTTATGTATGCTATCCATGTTGCCTACCTCTTAAAAAGGTGGGAGTGGACCTTTGGGATTCACATGATTAGGTGGTAGAATTAATTATTGTTGGTTTGTAATTTGGGATCTTGAGGATCTCATTGGAACTATGGAGATCTGACATGGAACTTGGAAGAATTGTTAGTTTTTATTTAGTTTGTATTTATTGATGAGCCAAACACATAAAATGACAATTATTGTTATTATGGATTCCAATTATGTATCGAAGATTGATGATATGGGTTAGCAATCACCATCATAATATTCTTTTGAATGAGTTCAAATTAGAGATGGATTCATCTAGTTTTATGGAATTTTCTTGCAATTCTAAGGATTGGACCTTGATGATTATTGATTTTTCTTATTTGCAAGTTTTAGACCATTCTTGAGTGAATTTGGAAATACATAGAAGTGTTTGTAGGTCCTTTTATCATTATAGATATGATTTTTGATTGTAGAGAACTCATTATTTATGTGTCAATTTGGAAAGTTGGCGAAACATGTTAGACATCCTTGTGTAAAATTTCACCTTCAAAAATTATGCTTTTCATGCATTTTTAGTCGAGTTATAGAAGTGTTTGATTAGTTGCAGAAGTGTGTAGGTAGTTGTAGAAGCATCCACCATATTGTGGAAGCATCTTGGGCATGGGGTTTTTTGTTGAAACATTTTGGGTCTATTTCTTGCAAAATTGGCTTCTTGTCTCTCTGATCAATTTCTAGAATAATTTTTTGGTGCACATGCTAGGAATTTTTGCATAAAACTTTGATGTGCAATTACCACCTCAATATGTGTGTTGTTATTTTTTTCTCTATATCATTTGAAATCTCTTGTGATGATTTAACTTTTTTTTAGGTGTTTTGAAGGTTTTAAAAATTTAGTCACAATGTTTAGAATGATTCTTTGTTTGGTCATTTTTTCCCTTTATAAGCATTGTGTATTGGTAAAGGAATTAATTGGATTGATTGATGTATTGATCAAAGAATATATTTTTAGATAAGATGTTATAAAATAATGAATATTTCTCTCATTTAATTACATTATCTTTATGGAATGGGAATTGAAGTGAATTTTTAGATGTGGTTTAATTCACATGCTCATGCTCTTGTGTTCAAACTAAGTAGTTAGAGAATGAAATCTACCTTTCCTTTTTGTGTTAGTTTTGGTTTTCCTGTGTTGGTTGTTGGTATGAGTACCCAACCACCGGTATAGGTGAGATCCTACCTCCTCTATTTGGTGTTGTTGGTATAGCTTGACTATTTCTTCTTGAGCATTATAATGAATAGTCTCATTGCTATTAAGTCTTTCATTAGCACAATAGTTGTCATGTAAAATCACACAAGTGTGATTTGTACACTATGCGTTGCAATTAATACAAAATTGTTGACCATGTGTTGCATTATATGGTTTTGAGATATTGCAATATAATCTCTTCTGCTTTCACTATGCATGATCCATCATAAACAACAATATTATGCTTGTGTACATTGGTGGTCAAAATAAATTTAATCCATACTATGCTACTTTACTTTCTATCCAAGTGGTAATGAAATTCCTTCAAGTTAGAATTAGAATATGCATTCAAGAGTGAGTTATGATTCATACTTCATAAATAAGCATGAACAACAAAAAATCACACCATAGATAGACACATTTATCTTGGAAACCTTAAGGTGAGCAAAAGTAGTTGAATGTGGCAATTACACATCTTTTGAGCTTCCTTAGAATATTGAAACAAATACAAGTATGAAAGAATCACTCCATGAATTTCCTATCTTTTTAATGCTTTTAGACATCAAATACCTCCAACCACGAGTTTACTTTGATGAAATTTATTCCTTATATGTTGCACTCACACTATCTTATGACTCTATTGTAGTTACAATCACCATGGAATTACTTAAATGATTAAATATACCCCCCATATGCTCTTAAATAGATGCTGTAGGGTCCTCCATGCTCATAAGAAGACACTCAAATCAAAATTAAAAGATAAAAATAAAACTATTTTCTTCATAATTTTGTTTCTTCCAAAAAAAAAAATTTAACCTCTTTCAATAGATCAACAATTTCAAAACCACCCACTAATCGAATTGGTGGTTTCATATTGTGAGTTCCTACAATGTGTTTTTATGGATCACACCCACCTTTTGAGATAGTCTTTTGATCCAATAAAACTTATTTAAAAAAATAAATGTTCTTTATCTCTATAACTTTTGTGTCCATGTGTCTAAAAAATCCCTTACATCTTTCCATTCATTCTCCAAGATTATACTCAACACAAGGTGTTTCAAGATACAAGATAGTGGTTGTCTATCAAACTCAAACACATATAATTGTAAAATAATTTGTGTTTCCTTAGTGTCCTTCCTATGATCATCTCTATGGTGGTCACTTTTGACACAACTAAAATTATGTGGATCCTCATAATACAACTATGCACATGTTACAATATGATTTGGGAAAATACACTAATGGTGGCCATGTGACTCATTTTGTGATGCTATTTTTTCCTTTCTAAAAGTGGATTAGAAACCTCATGATATTTGTAGACGAAAATTGACCTAGCCTAAGCTCCATTTCTCGCCACTTTTGTCCTAGCATAATTAAGATACTTAATTATGTATCCGATCCATTTTCATCTATTAATTAAATAATTTTAATTATTTAATTAATTTATGTCTATTTATTCTATCCCGACGATTAAATAAACTAATTGCGTCACTAATTTCTTCCTCTTCTTCAATAGTTAAATAAATTATTATTTATTTAATTATTTTGCATCTTTCATCTATAGTTAAATAATTACCATTAATTATTTATCTATTCATGGTCCTTTAAATTCTTCCATAGTTAAACAATTATTAAAATCATTTAACTATCCCATGCCACCTCCCCTAATTAAATATTTAATCTAAATTAATTATTTAAGGTCTAATTTTCATCTCTCCATTTAATTAAATTAATAAATTTAATTAAATGCTCCTTCTTTCATTTTTTCAAATAAAATAATTTGAATAAATTATTTATTTTCCACTTGTCCATTTCCCCATTTTCAAATAAATAATTTGAATAATTTATTTATTTTCCACTTGTCATTTTCCTCCATTTTGAATAAATTATTTAAAATAAATTATTTATGCACCTCCACTTGGTCAAAGATACCCTGTCATTATTTCTGTCATAGCTTGCATGTCTGTCATGGCTTGCATGTCTTGCATGTCTGTCATAGCTGTCAGGCATCATAGCCATCGACATCATAGCCTTTCCAAGAATAGCATATTCTTGGTGCATCAATTCTGGACCATTGATCTTGGAATCATTCTAGAGGATTAATCTCAGCCGTCCATTCAAATGGTTGTCTATAAAAACAACCTTCCTCCTCCATTTTCATTTTAACAGCTATTATTCTCCAACTTTCTATTTATCATTTGCAGGTATTTGCACAAGTTACACTACAAATCTGAGGGCATATTTGCAAAAGGAGAAATAGGAGAGCAAGAGAAGTGATTCAATTTCAAGCATGGGGAGTATTTTAATTTAATGTTTTATTTTCCTTATGCTTACTTTGTTTTCTCTTGTTTGGATGTGGGTTAATAGTTTAGAGGTGTTGGCTGCACTTTGTCTATTCTATTTGATTCTCTAACCCCATCTTACATTTGGTGAACCCGACATTTGTTTTCTTGTAGAGAAATTGGTTTATTTGTTTTTGCTGTTTTGCAGATTACAGCCAAGAATTTATGCGAAATCCCGTCATCTTCTTTGGAGCACAAAAAAATGGGCGCATGGAATCTTTAAAAATGATTATTTGGGTTTTGTAGGCCTCGTTCTCAGCTTTCTGAAACTTTAAACGGTTTGAAATTTCGTTAAGTTTTGAGAAAGTTATCGCTGTTTTAATTTTCTGTTGTCATTAAACTTTTCTTTTGAATTACTAATCTCTTGTTTTTAGCATGTGGCATAGCTTGGAGGGAGTCTAAAAATTGTTTCTATAGAAACAAAAATCGAGTTTTTTTTCATTTCTTTAGGCATAATAAATTTTGTTTGTTTTCAAACAACAAATTGCATTTACACTCATGAGGATAAAATGAACCACAATTTGCATGTCACTCATTTGGTCTTAAAATGAACAACAAATTGCATTTACACTCATGAGGATAAAATGAACCACAATTTGCATGTCACTCATTTGGTCTTAAAATGAACAACAAATTGCATATTTCATTCATGGGGCTTAAAACGAACAACAAATTTGCATGAATCACTCATTAGGCCTAAAATTTACAATTACAACTTGCATTTTCATGACATTGGGCTAAAATGAACACAAACATGCATTGAAAATCATATGGTTAAAATGAACTTGCATTCTTATGACATGAGTTTAAAATGATCTTTGTTTTTCATATTTCAAGTTAAACTTCTAAAAAGAACAAAGTGTCTTGTGGGTCCTCCTCACATTATCATTTGGTAATTAAAATTTACAAGTGTCTTCAAATTTTGTCACCTTGATGCAATAATCGAAGTATCCTCTCCCCTTGCGCATTCATGCGATCCTGGGTGTAAAAGAAATGGTTATTGCCTCTAGAACTTGGGCCTACCTTGGTGGGAAAAAGTACTCACCCCAAGGCAACTCAGACTGGCAACGGAGCTTTTTGGCCAAGCTACCCCCGACCGGTATATAAATGTGAATCCTAAGGGAAAACCTAGGGTTACGAGTGTGGATGTGTCATACAGACCAAGTAGTATTCCCCAAAACCCTGTTGAGTTTAACCTCTTCAGGCTGGAGTGCCTCC